>JAJMJJ010000132.1:0-38852 GCA_030568955.1 Geotrichum siamense (nom. inval.) | reverse complement strand
ATGGAGGTGTAGTACAATCCCACCCGCAAGAATCTGTAACAGAAAAAAAAAAAAAAAAACAAGGTCATACAAAACTATTTCTCAATTCATGTAAAAACATAACTGAGAAAATAAAAAAAAAAAAAACCGAATTTAATAAAAAAAACTATAACCAAAAAGAAGAATCTTATGCATTAACGATGCAAAAACCCACACATAATTGTGGGAAGATGAAACTGATAATAATATATATCAGCAGTATATACAGATGTGGCGCATAGTTGACCAGCAAAAATACCAGTTTATTTGTGTTGACAAATGAAGAAGGCCCTGATAATAGATATCAGTGTAATGTCCATATGTGATAAAAACTATACCAAAAACAACAGAGACTGATAATAAACATCATCATTATGCAAATGTCGTGAAAATTTGGTCAGCAACAGCACAAATCCATTTGATAAGAATATAAGCAAATAAGATAACTATCACAAATAGTCAAAAAAAAAACCCTCTTATGTTTGAGCAATGCGAAACACCCTCAGGAAGATGTGAGGAGGTAGATAAAATAAGTACTAGATATATAACAGTTATGGAACACTTGTTTCCTTATGGAACATTCCCAAATGTTTTAAGATTTTTATAATCTAACCAAAAATAATGTCCAAACGGTATATAAACCATTTAGAAGTTTACCAAAGAGCAAAAATAAGATTACATACTTCCATAGTTAAACATGATACAAATGCAAAAAAAAAAAAAAAAAAAAAAACCAAACCGCACCAACATCACAGATCACAAAAGTAATAATTCTATTAACCAATTTGTACAACGAATTCCAACCATTTTAACTGATCCATGTTTAAGTATTGAAGTATGAGGAAATGACACTTTAGAAAGATCCATTCTAACAAATTCAAATACGTCATACCGATTGAACCACGGAGATTATAATCAAATACAGCCTGGAAAGATTTCCCTGGATCCAGTTACTTTCCTTTACCTAGTTCCATCAAAATCATTCATCTAGGATTATAACTTAGTTGAATCCTGTCATAGATGTAATATTAAAAACATAATTATACATATGTTCAAAGCGAACTATTGAATCAAACGAAAGAAGTTTTAAACATGAAATTAGCCAGTAGAAACCATGGATAGTCACTATGAAGTGTAGAAAAGGTCTAGCAAAATAGTGAAGTATTGAAGTTAACGTGGTGAAAAAAAAGAAGAATTGTGTGGGGGAAATAAGAATTGGATTAGGTGAACACAATGATATGGATATCAATTATTGAAATGACAGAAGTGTGTGAAGGGAGACAAAGAAATGGATACCAATTATTCAAAGTTAAATTCTTTTCAAGGAGAAGTTCAATGATTATATATAGGAATCAGCTAGGGTTGTTAATCCACGTCACTACGAACTATGAAGAGAGAATACACAAATAGGAACTTTTCAAAATAAGAAATTACGACGTTGTTTAGGACCAAATAATAATAATAACCCAACTTTCATAACTCAAGCGTTCATATCGTACCTAAACATAATAATATTAATAAGTGAATTTCTTGAAGTGTAAAAACCAGATTTAGAAATTGTGAAATTTGTTGGTAAAAGAGGAAATTAAATTGGCAGGCTTAGAAATGTAAGGATACCTCATATTGAAGACTAATACAAACACACAAAGAAGGAGAACAAGTGAATCTTAAAGTAATCATGATTAGAAGAATTTAAACAAATAACTTCACGTTGATAATGTGTTCCTCAAATTACTTCAACAAGAACTAAACAATATAAAATGGCTGGAATTTTTGAAGTACTAATTGTGAATGTATTATAAACCAGTAAAGGAATGACTAAAGATATGCCATGATTCTTAAATAAATATGATGTTAGTAGAATAGTTACTCATAACTAACCCTATAAGTTTATTGTAGTTGGCTTATACACTAAAATGAAACAAACATGAGCTTACAAATAATAATAAAAAAGTTCCTAGACATCAATTGGAGAAAATGCGGTTTAAAGAGTTTTAAGAAGCAAATAATTATCCAACAATGGGAAATAATTGAATAGTATTTGGGCAATTAATAATGGTGAACGTGCATTTCGAAAACAGTATAACTTAGAACAGAGTTAATGAAATGTTTACCAAAATAATGATATCACAAATAAAACCAGATATAAAGGCAATTCCAAAGAAAATCGTATATTCTTTCTGGAATTTTGAGGTACCTAAATCAATTGCTCATTTTATAGCAATACTCTAAAGCCGTCAAATTTGAAATCACCATAAAATCCATGGTATTGAAAACGCTAAAAAGGCAATCTTAATTATTTTTATTTCACATAATAAAACATTCAAATACATGTTGCAATAACAGTGGTCTTGGCCAACACTTGTTTTTCTGGAGGAAAATGCTCCCCAATTGCAAGTCTATTCAGCTACTGTCACTGGAGTGAGACCAATTAATTACTTCAAGACTTATAAATCTACTAAATAATATCAAAAAATTACGATTGAAATGCCGCTGAAAATTGTATCAGTAAAAGAAGTGGTAAAATGAACGACTAATATCTAACGGTCAAAGATACTAAATGAGTTGTATGAACCAGTAGGCATGTAAGGATTGTAGATTTACCCTTACCCTTTTAATTTAACAAGGCATGTTAACCACTGGAAACTATGTAAGAAAATACATACATAGATTGTTATTTATATGTAACTGCTATAGATACAGAATGTAATATATTTTTACATGGTAGGTAGAAATAGATTGAAAATATATTACTATTGAAAAAGAAACAAGTTACGTTGGATAGTGACTTGTGTATGTTACGACAAGTTACTTAAAATCGGACATTCTACCATAATCCTCTATATGCAAAACAATAATCATCATTAACACGCTACACATACCAGTAAAAATAAGATAAGCCACGTATTACTTGAAGAATATACATAAAAATATATGTGTACCAGGCTTGTTTTCTGTACCTACTATAGCATACATTTTCGAGATACTTACGTTGGGACAAAAAAATATATTTTTTTTTTTCCTTAATAATTCCAAAATTTGTTATTTGTGAAACTATCGTACACACATATAAATCTCTACGACAATGTCAACAATTGTACCAGCCTGGAAAAAGTTTGGTTTAAAGGTCAAAACCACCGACCCTCAACCGCCCAACAACAAACGCCCAGCTCCATCATCCACCTCCACCACTACCGAACTCACCGACACCACCACCCAAAAGAAACCACCCAAACGACCCAAACTTCCTAAATCTGAACGACCAATTATTGAAAAAGATCAACTAGCTTATTTAAAACTTTTCAAAGATTCACCTGATGACTGGAAATTTTCTAAATCGAAACAAAATTGGATTTTGAAAATGGTTTATAAGATTGATTATGAGGTTTATGGGGAATATTTGGTGTGGTATTTGAAGGAGTTGCCGAGAGGACCGGCAAGGGAGAGAGTGACGCAGCATGCTTTTGAGATAATTGAGAAGTGGAATGCATTCATGAAAGGTGGCGATGAAAAAAAGGACGAGGAAGGGAAGAACGAAGACGATGAAGAACAAGAAAAGAAAGAAGAAGAAACGACTGACAATAAAATTGATGAACCAAAATCGATATTAAAGAAACAAAAGAAAAGGAATATACAAGAACCTAAAAAAGATTTACCACCAAGTGAACAAGAAGCGAAACTTGCACAGAAGATCTTTGATGTATTAACAGGTAACTACGTCAAACTTGAGTTCATAGACTTTGATGATGAAACATCTGCCGACCCTGAAAAAACAGACATCCAAAGTAAACAAACTTCTACTACTACTACAATATCAGAGCCTGACACACAGAAAATTGACGACAGTAATGAACCCAAGAAAAAAAAGAAGAAAAGTAAATCAACTACTAAATTATCGAAAAAGGTTGAATTCGAAAAGTAAATCTCTATCCACATTCCTTCCATCCCCCTTTTTTTAACAAGAAAAAATGAAAAATATAAGTAATTTTTAACAAAATGATTTCCATTCCATGTATAAAATACAATTAATTGTCGAAGAGATAATTTATGTATATTAGGATAACATTGTTTAGTGATCCTTCTTCTCGATCTTACCACCAGCAGTGAATCTAGGGTGTCTAGGATCGTTGTAGAACTCCTCAGCTATAAACAAATATTAGTCATTGAGAACCAACCAGAAAGTGTTGCAGTAGAAATATAATGTAAATTCACTTACTATTCATAGAAGCAGAGGCAGCTAAAGAAATACCGTAAGTAACAACGGCACCTAATAAAATGGGTTAGAATCTCACATCATAAACACCCAATGAATAATAACTCATTCCCTCCGCTCCAGATAACCAAAATCCATCCAACAGCCAAAATCCAGGCGTTGATTCAATTGCCATCAATATAACTTACCGGCAACAAAGAAAGGCCAAAGAGGCTTGACTATATGAAAGTGTTAGTACTACATTGCAATTCTGTAAAAGCGGACTATTCACGTACCAACAGGGGTAGGGTATTTCTTAAATCCAGCGCAGAAGGACATTGTGTCTAATGTTATGATTGAATAAAGGTTTTGTGGAGAAAGAGAGAAAAGAAGGAAAAAAGGGAAGGAAATTTGGAAGAGGGAGAAGTTTGGGTGTGATGTAAATGAAAAAAAATAATCGAGGGTAGAGTGCGGACCAATCAAAACATCGAAGTCTCGACAAATACCCTTACCCTATACGCGATACGTAGACTTTGGATTCTTCTCATACTGATCAAAGTATGTGAAGAGAATACCTTCATTTGCATCGTTTATCCATTATTCTACGTTTCTTAATATGAAATGGCCATTTTTGTCAATTAATATTTGTTTTGCTTGTTGTGTTTTACCATGATTTGTTTGATGTTATGCTATTTCACCGCAGAATTTTTCACATGAGGAAAAACACACTCAAGCCAAATTCAGTCATTTAATATTTCAGTGCCATTAGCGGCTATGTAACATCTCTGATAATGAGAAAAATAAATACCTATATTTACAGAGCGGAGAACAACATATGTGAAAATCCATATGTCAACCAAAAATACATAAACTGCTAAATACACGTCGTAAATGTTTTAAAAATACTGGCTACAAAAAAGAGGTTCATAGGTAGAATGATGGCCATTGAAGAATTATCAAACGATTGAGTCCTTGGTATAAATAAATTAAGTTAATTGAACTTACTGGAAATAAAAAAAAACTAATTACTTTCTAACATCATAATTTTCTCAATCCATGGCTTTATTCCACAAACAGCATGAAACCCGCATTCCTTATTTATTCTTATTATACCAACATTCGAACTAAAAGAACTGCTAGGACATAGAAATATACTAATTCAATAATTATTAAAATAAAATATATTGCGGAATGAATTTTTCTTCAAAAAAAATTACCAAAGTAGAAAAAAAAACTATTTTGAAACGTGATAAAAATGCTTTGATAGATGAATATAAGAACTTACTGTTTTTGAACTACGGTAAACAAGGTCAATAATCTACAAAATAATAATACTAATAAAAAGAAACTTAAAAAGAGAGGTTTGTGAAGGGAAAATGGAAATTTAGTGAGACAGAAACGGTATACTTATAGTTATATTATACTAAGCTCAATGCTGCACTTAGGTAATGACAGCCATTCATAAACCAATAATATCAAAATTTCATGAAAAAATGAGATCGTAAAATGTAGGGAAAAACAGAATTAATGAAATGCAAAAACAAGAAAGCACTACTCTATATATCAAATTTAAACTTGTGTCGTCGTTTTTTAATAATTATCAAACTGTAACAACTCCAATTTCAAGTATCTGAAGAGGAAAAAAAAATCACATATTGCAAGTGTTTCTTCATACCATTTTGCAGAAGAAATTAGAGGCGGCAAGAAATTGATTGAATCGGCCAGTATCATTACAACTAAAACAACAATATTTGAATGCTATGGAGGATTAGCAAATGCACACACACCCACAAAAAAAATAAAACAAATATAAAATACTTACTAAAATAGTACTAAGATTAAACCATTTATCAACAGTTGTGCAGTTTTATCTCAAAATAAGTAAAAAAATTATACTAGTTCACAAATCCCCCTATTTTCCAAGGTTTGTAATAACAATCCTAAAGTAAAATACTAACTATTGCTTAAATTCCTTTGATCCAATGTATCACGGTATCCATCTGAATTTGGCCATTTTATTATTTTAGCAGCAACAAAATTTTAGAGCAGATGTAACATAAAGAAAAATCTGATTCTCCACTTAGCCATGTCGTCAGTATTATTTTATATCAATATTGTAATATAGTGGCAAATCAAAATCATTCTTGTATTATATTTTTTCCAAAGTATATTTGGCAAAAAGTGTTACTAAGAGTTGATTTTTTCTAATATTATCGACTAGGATAGCAGAATTCATTGCGGATGTCTACTGTTAGTAGAGCGATCAAAAAAGGGGAAATTTTTAATTGTAAATTAAACGATTCCTCAATCAAATTATTGAAGTGCTATTATTGTAAGTATGTATCTATTTAAGTGAAGTAAAATAAAAAAGGAAGAAAATATTTGGTGACAGTGAGATTTTATTTTCCATTTGTTACGCATGCAACATTCGCAATGTAATAGATATTGAAGTTACCAAATATATTGATGAAGTAACACAAATATCACAAATTGCACATTTGATAAGGCTACCAATACTAAAATGTTATGTTGAAGAAGGTTCCTTGACATTGTGCCTATTTCAGACATTCAAGGTTATATTTACTCCTGATGTCGTTGCATTTATGCAATATATGCAGCCATAAAATTTATCGAATAGACCATCTCATTGTTGTTATTTGCAAAAGTCTTCCAGCAGGAATAAAAGAGATTCTAAAAAGTTTATGAAAGTGTTACTATTTTTTCATACGTATATTTTCCAAAATTAGTATGCCCTTTGAGTTCAGACATATGTGAGATCAATCTTTTTAATTAATTCTAAAAGACAATATCAGTAGTTATAAATACAAATTGCTATATATATTTAATTTGTTTCTTCAAATGTATCGTATGAATCTTTATTTATTTTTGGATCATGTGCATAAAAAAATCAATACCTAACATTGACTTAAATTCAAGCAAGAAAGATGAAAGTTTATATTCTTAGCAAAGACATTTATAGTTTTGGGTACAGTAAATTTGTTGAAATAGAGGTTCATAACTGACCGTAGCTTTTTAATGCAACATTGGCACGGACTTACAATTTTATACCTTATTTTTCTTTTTGACTCAATGGAAATAAAAACTTGATTACCGAGGTGATTAAATTCAGAAGGTGTTCTCAAGTTGTGACTATTTACATCTCCGTATCAACAAGAAAAGAAAAACTTGGGTGGCGTGTGTGTGTAAAGAAAATAGCAACTAAATGTTGCAACTAGTTTGTACTAAGTAAGAATTAAATATATTACTAATTGTGACAATTTTTTATTTTATTTTATTTTACATATATATATATTTGCTAAGTGCAAATCTTGGAATCCAGATGTAAATACAGTAATTATTACTACCAGTGTTGCCTGCTGTACCTGGTGTAGTCAATGTCGATATAAATGCTCGTTTTACTTAGAATTTCATTAATTATTAGCATTCATATATTCATTTATTAATTTGCACCTGACTATTATGCTCTCAGAATCTATTCATAAAAGGTAGCATCATTGCAATAAATATAAAAACAAAATATGTTGCTGCAATAGCTATTTACTTGTTTCTAGATCTTTATATCCCATTTGGATTTTTTCGATGTTTTTAAGGGGTGTATTGCGGTGAATGTCCAAAGAATAGAGATGTTAAATGCAGAACATAGGGGTCCGAGGATAGTAATAATTATGCTCAGTTATTAATGATTTTTGCAAAGTTATAAACACTCTGATGAGTGTGAGCAGTAAATCCGTAGTATATATAGGACAATTAAAGTGATTTGATGATTAACATAATAAAACTAAATATGGCCCAGATATTGATGATGCTATTTTTTTATTTATTTGTGATTTGGTTGATATGGGTAGTCATTTTATTGTTGGCTTTGCTAGTGGTGATGATTGATGTATGAAAAAGAAGAAACAGTTGTTGTGATGATAGTTTTCATTTATTTTATGACATCCATCACATTTAAATAGTGTACAGGCTTGAATATTTGGCGTGCTAACTCGTAATAATAGTGTATGCAAATACTGTGGTCCACAAATATAATAAATAAGATATGCTGAAAAGCTTCCGAGTAGCCCTTTGGAGTTGTCAAAGGTACCGCAATCAATTATATTGCAGCTGGTTAAGCTATGACGAATGAGTAAACATTTTTAGATTATTAGTATTCTGATCATGCCATCCACGTTACTCGGTTGGAATAAATAACACTCATATACTTTGAAATATTCCCAATGTTCAAAATTTTTGTGGCATTACTGTTAGGATTCTGTACCAAATAAAAACATTAAAACACTGAAAATTTAAATTTATTGACATAATTTTAACTAATGAATTAGAATGACAATTATGAGTGGTGATCCAACTACATCGCATTCAGAAAATATGTATATAACTGCAATTGTTTGAAGTATCAATACAATTCATGGTACACCTGTTTTTTTTATGTATATATTGGGGATCAATTAAATACAATGATTCAGATAGCGACAGAAGGAAAATAGTTGACAAGTCATGCCGGATTTAATAAAGATATTTACGTACTATTTTCTATTTTATTATATTCATTTTTCTTCCAATTTTATCTTCATATGTTGCGAAGTCTGTTAGGTTGAGACATGTCTTTTAAGTGCGTTCTTTGTAATTAAAACTATTAAAAATACAATAAACTTGTATTAGGATGTTCACAGTTAAAGAAGGAAGTTTTTTATTCATCGGTTTAAATATTATTTTATTCCTGGGATATATGTATAATAAGATAAATATTTTTTTGAACTCAGGTTAAAAAGATGAAAGTTCAAAATATTGTTACACTTAGTATTTTTGTTTTCTATAAGTACTTGACATTTATTAGGATAAGTGTTCGTATATGTGGGTACCTATTTAATGCACCATTGGGACTTAAAATTTCCACCTTTTTTACGGTTTTGATTCAATACGTATAGACATCTGATTACCGAGGTGGGTAAATGCAGTAAGTATTCCAGGTCCTGACTAAAACATTATCTACATCTCCGTATCACCAAGAAAAGAAAGAAAGGACTATCGTGAATATTTAATAAACAGATATTCCCCTTTTATTTAAACTTAATATACCATAGAACAATTTGTTTTCTTCATTTTAATTTCATTAATTTAAGCAACTAGTTTATAAATTGTACAATGGTTTCTTATATTTTCTGCTTATTTTCATTGTTTTCGACTGCTTTGGCTATTCCTTTACCACTATTTGATCAAGCAGAAGGGACACAATTTATCACACAAGTGCAACAGAAATTAGGACATTCACAATTGCAGTCGATTAATCTAGAACAGGCCAGTGACCAAGTTCAATTTATGACACAAGACGAGTTTGAATCGCTAAAAATTAGTGAAGATATGGACAAGTATTTGCATATCAAAGGCATGATGACAAAACGCGGAGGTGGATACGGTTATTATGGAGGTGGATATGGTTTTGGAGGTGGATATGGCTTCGGAGGTAGATATGGCTTCGGAGCTGGATATGGCTATAGAGGTGGATATGGCTATAGAGGTGGATATGGCTATGGAGGTGGTAGAGGTGGATATGGACGTTATGGACCTTACAGGCGTGACATCAGTAACAAATAATTTATTCTTTATTTCATTTACACTAGGTACCTGATTAATTACTAAATCGATAGAACAACTTCACTTCTTCTCTTAAACCAATTGACTATTTTAATTCTTTCTCTCACAATTAAACAAAGAAAAACATTTTTCATAGAGTTTATTCATAACTAATTTTCAAATCACTTATTTATCCAATCGTTAATGTAATATTTCTATAAGAAAGAGAGAGAGAGAGGGAGAAAAAAAAAGTATGAGCACAAAGGCAACGCATGTATCCATATGGGAAATGAAATAAAATTTAAGGTTGATCTTTCTCATTTAGGTTTTGTGATTTGTTAAAAAAAATCAAAATATTATGTTGGGTAATTCATTATTTCTTGTAATGAACTATGTGACTTCCAAGGTTGTAAAGACTACCTAATTGTAACTCGTACAGCATATTACCTGAAACATTCAAACCAAATTCTTTCTCATACACATGTATGTATAGAACAAATATAAAATAAAAATGTGCCTATGTATGTACATAAACAATGTACTGCATGTATTATATACTATATGCAGGTGTTCGTACTTGTAAGTACTATTTACTCTATAATAATTTCTAATTTCAGTTTATATACAACAAAAACAAAACAAAAAAAAAGAGCATCTTAAATAGTTTTACCAAATTCTTCAATTTGTTTTACCAACTCTTCCATCAATAGTCCACTGACTAAAGGAGAATTAACTACTACTCTGAAGAATTCACCATGAGGTCCAGGAGCATAATCAACCAAGAATTTGCCTGATTTGTGCAATGTTTTAACAATACTTCTAGTGATGTCTGTAGTTTTTACTTCATCTAATGTTTCGAATGGATAATTATTATTACCAGTACGATTGGCAGATGGTATATAGTAGAAACAAACTTGCAAGAAAGGTGGTGGGTAAGTTGAGATGAGATGGAATGAGTCAGAGTCTTGAACAAGTTTGGCAAGATGAGTAGCAACAGCGCGGGCATGATCAACACGTTCAGCGTATCCATCACGACCGAACCAGGTCCATCCTAAGTAAAGTTTCAAAGCATCAGGTCGTCGCCCGCAACCCATAGTACCGTCTGCTAAATCATAAAATAACCCGGGTTCGGGCTCTGCTTCACCGGATCCGTGAAACAAGTAGGGAGCATCCAACGAATTTGCTCTTTGTAAAAGTCGAACGTCCGGTACTAGTAAAAAGGAACATGTAGTCGGGACACCGAGAGCCTTGTGAGGGTTTACCGTAATACTATCGGCAAGTTGCGATCCTTGCATAACCCGTTTAGCATATTCAGATTTGGAGAAAACAATATTACCACCCCAAGACCCGTCAATATGGAACCAAATATTGTGTTTTTGAGCAATAGAAGCAATAGCATTAAGATCATCAAATGCTCCGTAGACAGTAGTTCCCGATGTGGCAACAACGAAGAATGGAACACAACCATCAGAAATTGCTTTTTCTACTGTTTTTTCAAATTCTTCAGGAATCATAGCCCCATCATCCGAGACATCCACTTTATAGACAGAATCAGATCCTAATCCACACCAGATAGCTGCTTTTTCAACAGAGTAATGTGAATGCTTTGAGGCAAAAACTGCCAATTTTGTTGATCCCATCCCTTGCTTTTTTTGTTCTGGAAATTTAGCATTACGAGCGGTAACCATTGCCGTTGTGTTAGAATATGAGCCACCAGGGAAAGTTAAACCACCAGCAAATTTTCCATTAAATCCAAACAATTCAGCGTAATTCTTGCTCACAATTTGTTCAATAACAGTCAAGGCGGGAGAGACAGTGTAGACATGAGTATTAGTATTGAGGACAGAAAGAACCATGTCTGAAGCCAATCCAACTGGGTTTGTACCCGAATACAGTTTGTCAAGAAATCCTGGATTCCAGGTGACCACAGAATTGTCAAGAACCTGGTCTATTTTAGACAATGTGCCGTCCATGCCAACGCCATCATTTCCGAGGTCATTGAAGATATCAACTAGTTCCGAGGGTGTAGGTGTAGGCCCGATACCGTCAGTTTGAATGTGGGACAGTAATTGTTCCGTAAGCTTAGGAAGAAGTTTCTGAAGTTCAGGAATTCTTTCAGTTTCAAGAATGGGATCCAAGTTCGACATGTCCTCCGATTAAATGATTGACTATGCAAAAAGAGTGAATAAACAGAAAGAAATATTTAAAGTAAGAAAAAAAAAAATTGGGAAAAAACGCGGAGAGAAATTTTTTTGTTGCAGCCGTTCAAGTGGTATTTCAAAGCTGACTAAGAAAGATGGGAAATTCCACTCTTTAAATCAAATTACCATGAGAGTTATTACGTCACAGATTCAAGGAGAGTTGTGTTTTGGTAGATGATAATTGGTAAGCACCATCATCACTGTCGTTCTAATTCCTCCAAATTCTTCACTAAACTTTTCACATCCTCCGCGGCTTCCATAATATCCTGTAACCCTTCAACCAACTTCTTTACACACAATTCATCCTCCAATACTGACCAATCAACAGGTTCTACTTCCCTCACATCCTCCACAACGCTACCTTCAGAATTGTTCACAAGAAACCTACTTCCCTTTTTCCTGTTCAAAGTTTCCAAGTTTTTTATTTGTCGTTTCGAATTAACTTTCAAAGTCGCCAAATGTTTCTTGTCCCTCTCAAACTGTTTTTCTTCTCTTTCGATCTCCGTCTTTAGATCACTATTAGTATGTTCTAACATTTCTAACACCCCTGACAGTTGATGATTCTGACTTTGAAGTTTAGTTGAGATAAAATGAGTCTGTGTGGTTCGGGGAGGAACCGGTGTAGATTTAAACCATTTAGCTAATGTTGGGAAAAGTGTCGAATACAAAAGTTCTTGAAAGACATCAGCAGTTTCAGATGAATCGATTGAATGAAGAATGGCGTTCAACGGTGCTTTGATCAAGTTCATGATGATTTCTTGTGATTTGGGGTTGATGATTGGCCACAACGCCTTGATTCGTTTGGTTGAAAGTGTTTTGACTACCAGCTCCGGCACTGGGACCTCGGACTCTTCTTGTGTGGGTTTGAGTCTTTTTTTGGACTTTCCTTCATCTAAGTTAATTTTTCGTTTGGTCATTACGCGTTTAGATCAATTGTTATGAGCAAGCTTTATGTGGGAAGGAATAAGTTTTAAACGTGTGGGAAAATTAGACATAACTCTAAAAAATTGGGTATAAAATCACACCTCTAGTATTACATTATTAGGGGGAAAATTATAAGCGTTATACCAAATTTACACCAAAAACCAATTGAATATCCATGTATACATATAATTTTTAATATTACTACGTAAATACATTTGATTTAGAACAGGATTTAGTTCTTACCAGCACCAGCTCTGAAGTAAATAATGTCACCATCCTCAACAACATATTCTTTACCCTTTTGCATCAACTTACCAGCAGCCTTTACAGCAGCATCATCCTTCAATTCAACAATATCATCATATTTAGTAACTTGGGCAAGAATAAAGGTGTTCATCAAATCATTATGGATGACACCAGCAGCTTGAGGAGCTTTAGTTCCTTCACGAATAGTCCATTCACGAACTTCATCAGCACCACATGTGAAGAATGAGCAAAGGTGAAGAGCCTTTCTCATAGTAGTAATAATCTTGGGAAGAGCAGAAGTAACTCCAAGAGACTTCAAAGTTTCCTCACGTTCCTCGTCAGTTTCCATGTGAGAAAGACGTTCTTCAAGGCAAACTGAGAAAGGAATAATAATATCTCCTGGTGAGTTCTTGTCAATCCATTCCTTGATACCGAGCAGATGCTTGTTCTTCTTTCTAATGTAGTCACGCTCAGAAAGGTTGACAAGGTAGATACAAGGCTTAGCAGTCAACAAAAACATAGCATTGATAGATTCAACTTCCTTAGTAGTCCAATTGCCATTAGCAACACGCTTACCAGATTCAAGGTATTCCAAAAGACGACCAATAAAAGCAGCCTCATCCTTCTTTTGTTTGACTTCAAGAGATTGACCACCTCTCTTAACGACCTTCTCGACAGATTCCAAGTACTTCTTGACAAATTCGATATCCTTGATTCTTAATTCATCAGAAATAATCTGCAGGTCTCTGACAGGATCAACATCACCTTCAATGTGGATAATTTCGGCATCATCGAAACATCTAACAACTTGGAAAATAGCATCGACAGCACGGATGTTGGACAAGAAAGCATTACCAAGACCTTCACCTTGAGAAGCACCCTTGGTAAGACCGGCAATATCGTACACAGTAATATGAGCGGGGACCTTAGATGCTGGCTTGTAAAGATCACAGAGAACGTCAAATCTAGGAGATGGAACAATGACACGAGCTTCTTCAGGTTCAATTGTGGCAAAAGGGTAATTTGCTGGGTTACCTAAAGGACATCTAGTAATAGCTTGGAAGAAAGTAGATTTACCGACGTTGGCAAGGCCGACGATACCACTCTAAATGGAAGAGTTAGATCATGATCTTTCTATGTATATACTGTAGTTACATCTACTTACCTTCAAATTGTTACCAGGACGACCCAGAAGGATCTTCTTCTCTTCAACGACTTTCTTAGGAGGCATTGTAAATTAAATTATGTAACTATGCTTGTACAAAGCAACTCAATGAACGATGTCAAGGTCAGGATAGAAAAGTGGAAAGGGGAAAAAAAAATTTGTGTCCAACTGAAAAATTTCCCATACCCTAACCCAAAATTATACACACACTCTACTATGTACAGAATAAACATATTATGCACTATCAATTCTGTCCTTCAAGCCAATTTCCAAAGTCTTCCAACCGTTTCTTCTCATCTTCTTCACCAAATTTCACCTTTTTGTATTTCTCAACCCCGTCATAAATCTCAGCTTCAATTGTTTGACCCCCAAAGAATCTTCCATTCATTACCTTGACACAGTCCACAGCGTCTTCTTTATTCTCGAACTTCACACTGCAGACACCATCTTCTTCTGCATCAAACATCACGACACTTGTAACTGGACCAATATCTTCACAGCCAGCTCTTATATCTTCTTGTATTTCTGAGAGAGCATTTGGATCTGACTTTATTTCCTGTAAAGTAAAAACATGTTTAAGAATCACTGTCTTCTCCCATCGTTTTGACCGAGCTTGAATTGCTAAATCACTAGGATCTTCATCATCTTCCCACCCTCGTAGTTCTTGATTGAGTTTTTCATATTTCTTCCGTATAACTTTTTTCTTTCTTTTATCTAATTCTTCTATAGGTTTTGGGTGGTTGTCTGAAGGTTCCTTTGGCGTAAACTCGGCTGGCTGAACAGATATCGTAGATTTATCACCAGGGCGCAACTCAATTCCATCCATAATTTGCACTGCTAACTGTACACTCTCTGGTTTGAAGTAAACAATGAGAGCATCACCTTTCACCTCTCCAGTTTCCTTGTCCCGGTAAATTTTAATTCGTTTTCCTCCTTCACCGTTAAAATCTTCAGCTATAATCCCATACTTACTAAACGCTGAATCCAACTCCTGCAGGGTCACATCTTTCGGTAAGCCAGTAATATACAAGGCTTTGTTTTTCTTGTCCCTCGTAATTGTTTCTTTTTTAATGGAAGCTGCTGGCTTGACTTTCTTCTTACTTACAATATTTTGTGATTCTGATTCTGTTAATTCCCTTAGATCTTCGTCTGCCTTTCTTTTCTTTAAATGTTCTTGAGTTTTTGAATCGTTAACTTCATCAATCACAACCCATTGAGTTGTCTTTTCGTCGTATTCATATTCAGCACCGGTCTCTGTATCTTCAAAAATCCACTTTTTAGTCCTTTGGTTGAAAGCTATTCGAGGGTCATTCATCCAATCTTCATTATTTTGTTCATTTAAATGAATAGATTTCGAATCACCTTTCTCATTTGAGTTAGAATCGGTGCTCATTGTGTATATTAATAGTAGAGATGATTGAAATAAATTAAGCAGCTTGACAAGCTAAAGAAAAAAATCTGTAAATAAAGATAAGACTTGACACTTAAATTTTTAAAATATAATATTTTTGATACAGTCATGTGACTATTGGTTGAAGTAGTAATGTATCATTTCAGGCACGCCAGGAGTTCTGGAATTTGGGTTATTTATTCTGATCTGTCTTGTTTCCAAACCCTCCCTTCTTCATTCTTTCTCAAATCACCAAAATCTGCAATATTATCCATCAATTGCAGTAGAATATGTCATTTGATCTACCTTCTAAAATTCCTAAGTTAAATTCAGCTATTCGGGATGCTGAGAATAAATTGTGGCAGGCAGCGAAAGGGAGATCGCATGAACAAGAATTACCTTTGTACAAAGATAAACCTTACGGAGTGGATTTTAAATTGAATGAGAAGAGAAAGAAACAGAGAAAAATGATATTTTTGGGCTTGTTTGCGTGTGTGGTTATGTATTTTATTTACTCGTTTGGGCAATCTCAGAAAGAAGGTGGTTCGGGATCTGGTTGGTTTGGAGGGTCCTCGAAATCATACATCGATTGGAAAGAAAGGCAAAATGAAGTTAAAGATGCTTTCTTAACGTCGTGGAAAGGGTATGAAACTTATGCTTGGGGTAAAGACATTTATAAACCTGTTTCTAAATCAGGAGAGAATATGGGTCCAAAGCCTCTCGGCTGGATTATTGTCGATTCCCTTGATACACTTAAGATTATGGGTTTAGATGATGAACTAGAACGTGCAAAATCTTGGGTGGAAAATGAATTGCATTACGATATGGATTATAATGTTAATACATTTGAAACTACCATTAGAATGTTAGGTGGGTTGCTATCGGCTCACTATCTGACTGGTGAAGATGTGTACTTAGATAAAGCTACTGACTTGGGTAATAAACTTTTGGGGGCTTTTGATAGTCCTTCCGGTATACCTTATGCTTCGGTAAACTTACATACTTCTCAAGGTGTCAAGTCACACACTGATATGGGTGCAAGTTCTACTGCAGAAGTCGCTACCCTTCAATTGGAGTTCAAATATTTGGCAAAACTTACTGGTGAAACCTTGTATTGGGAAAAAGTGGAAAAAGTTATGTCGGTATTAGATAAAAATCATCCTAAAGATGGTTTAGTGCCTATTTATGTTAACCCTGTTACAGGAAAATATCAAGGACAAAACATCAGATTGGGTTCTAGAGGCGATTCATATTATGAATATCTTCTCAAGCAGTATTTACAAACTTCTGATCAAGAATTGGTCTACAAGGCTATGTATGATGAGGCTATTGAAGGAATAAAAGTTAATTTGATTCAGCAATCTGAACCAAATAAACTTACGTTTATTGGCGAGCTTCCTGAAGGTTTGGGTGGTAAATTTAGTAATAAAATGGATCATCTTGTTTGCTTTGCCGGTGGTATGTTTGCACTTGGTGCAACAGAAGGCTACGTTATTGAATCAGCTAGAAGAATGGGTACTTGGACTGCTGTACAAGAAAGTGATTACCGTCTTGGTCTTGAATTAACCAGAACCTGTTATGAAATGTACCGACAAATGCCATCAGGACTTGCACCTGAAATTGTACATTTTAATACTGACCCTGGAAGTTATACTGATTTTACTGTTAAGCCCAATGATGGACACAACTTACTACGTCCTGAAACCGTCGAATCACTTTTTATATTATACAGAATTACAAAGAATTCTATCTATCGTGATTGGGGATACGAAATTTTCCAATCATTCAAGAATATGACATTTGTTGATGAAGAATCAGGATATGATTCAGTTAACAATGTTCAAAGTGCCAATCCTACTAAGAGAGATAATATGGAATCCTTCTGGTTGGCAGAAACACTTAAATATTTGTACCTGTTGTTTGATGATAGTGAGCAAGAAGTTCTTCCTTTGACTGATGTGGTGTTTAATACTGAGGCCCATCCATTCCCTAAATTTGAGTTGGGATCGGTATTCAAAACTGGATGGAAGAGAGAGTAGAAAGTGTCAGTACATGTATGTAGTAACTTACATGAATATAAATTTTGGTAGTCAAATAAAAATAAATTATTCCGTATATTTATCTGTTCTGATGCCGTCATGAAATATTATAGGCCTTATCGTTCAATTTTTGACTTATCCAATTTAATTTTATATTACTATTATTGCCTTGTAACTTAAATTAACCTTTTTATTTTATTTTTTATTTATTTTATTTTATTTACAAAATATATTTCTGAACTGAAAGGAAATATAGAGAGAAAAAGTAAAAGGAGTTACACTTTTGTGTAATAAACAGCGGTAACTTCAGACCCAGCAACAACTTTTTGACAAATCTTAGCAGATCGAGATTTTCCTGAATCAGGATCAATGAAATCCATTTTGACACCATTTACAAGTCTTAATAATTCATTTTTGGCAGAATAATCAGTTTCAGCCCATTGAGATTCTTTTTCAGAAACATTGGTGTCTTGTGCATCTTCAGAAGAAGAAGATTTCTTTTTAGTAGTATTAACAGGTTCTCTTTGAATATCTAAACTTTGAATAGTAACAGGTTTTGAAATATTACTTCTTTTACCAGTACCAATTTGAGAAAATTCATTTCCACCCCAAACCATTACATCTTTACCAAATTCTTTTGCGCGGATAGAATCGTCACCAATCGTGACTGCAATATGGGATTTACCAACAGACCAGGAAGAAATGTCAATGTTAATCATTTTGCGCAATGTTTCAGAGTATTCGACTAAGTTAGCAAAATGTTTGACTTTGACAGGTGATGACTGGGCGTGGATGAATGTACCAGTTCCTAATTGTCCAACTAGACCTTCACCAAAAGCGTAGATTTCACGTTTGTATTCATCGGCCATAGCTTTTTCTAGTAATTCGTGCGGATTAGGTTTAGGTTGTAAGGTGACAAATGACGTATTTCCACCAGCAGCAATATCTACAACTTCAGGAATAACTCTTCGAGGATACAATTTGTGAAATGGCAATATTGTAGGAACAGCAATGTTAGCTGTAGAATAGGAGTAAGGGAAACTCAATTGACCTAGTACGTTTTCACCAAATCCATATACTTTACCTTCTTTTGTAAGTGCGAGTGAGTGATATGCTCCGGTAGCAATCTGAGTAATGACAGATGTGCGAAATGATTTAATTTCGTATACACGTCCAGGTAAAGGAGCTTCATCAAACTGTGACAGTGAAGCAATACCATACTGACCTTTGGAAGATTTAGGTTTATGTTCCGGGTACACGCCTGCGGAACCAGAGAAAACTCGACCTTTGGATGTCAGAACTAGAATATGGTCATTTCCAACACTAATGTCTTTAATATACTCAGTATATCCCATAGACGGTAGCTTAACCGTCATACATGAGCCTTTATTTGCAACTTCATCAGAATTCCCACCTCCCCAAGTCCAGATTTTCCACCAACTCGATCCTTTAGTTGCAGTACCAAGATTAGGACCTTCAACAAGATCATTTCTACTAACCGGCCAAGCATAAACCTTTTGGCATTGCTTATCCAGACCATAAACCGCATTGGGCGAAATTTCAACCTTTTGGATGTTTCGTCTTGTCAGAACTTTTTCTGGTTGCTCTTGATCAGCATATTTCGACCCCCATTGAACAACATCGCCATTTTCCAACACAGCTACACCCAAATCTGAGGACAATGCTAAATCTCTAAGTAGCCTTCCATCAAAATAAGGGATTCTGTAGGGAGATTTAATGACAGGGAAATTAGTTTCATAGCCTGCGGCGATTACTCCTCCAGAGTTATTACCCCATGCGTAGACTCCAGGGTAAGTTGAATTAAATGGAGACTGAGGAAGTGCTTTCAGCTGCTTCTTTGAGGGTTCATTCAATATCACATTGGTTTGATGTAATACTGTGGCAGATACCACTGCTACTGTTGCTAGTGCGGCAAATTTTGATCTATATCTGAGCATAGTCGATTAAAGTTGTGATACAGGGGGAAAAATGAGAAAATGAAAATTATTTTCAGATTCCTCGAGACATTTTTTTTTCCACATAGTTTTCTACTGTTTTATTTTATTTTACGATCGCCACATACCCAAATCACAATGTCGTTACAGCTAAGAAGATCATTTTCTATTGCAAGAATCATTCAGAAACAGTATCATTTTGACACCAGGAAGTTTTCAGTGCAACTGGAACGTCAGGGATTCAGTCCAACACAGTCAGAAGCAGTTCTCAAAGCCGTTGCCAGTGTTATCGACGACGGTATTCAAAATTTTCAATCGTCACTGGTTTCTAAGGAAGATTTTTCAAAGCAAACGTATCAACAAAAGGTAGATTTCGCCAAATTAAAGTCCGAACTTTTAACGCTCGACAAAACTGATGCCACTAGAATTGCAACAGAGAACGAACGGTTGATCACAGACATTGACAAGTTGCGTCAGAAGTTTAAGGAAGAACTAGCTAAGCAACAAGCCAGTGTCCGGTTGGATATTAATCTTGAAAAAGGTAGATTAAGGGACGAATCTGCTGTACAAGAACTGAAGTTGGCTGAAACCTCCAGTAGAATTGATCAAGAGTTATCCAACTTCAAAACGCAGATCGAAGCTACAAAACTCCAGGTTGTTCAATGGTTGATCGGTGTTTGTACAGGTGCTTTTGCTCTTGTGCTAGCATACATCAGATTACTGACATGACAACCTCTATATCCCTTCCATAATTTATTAGAAGCACATTGTAAACTGTCACATAATTTCTCGATCCAAGAAAAATATTAAATAAGTCTCAAGTGTTAAACCCTGGTTTTTCTATCTTCCAGCGTTCTCCTCTACACCACTATCCCCTTTCTCACCGATGTTTTCATCACAATGAAAATACGCCTTTCAACCATCGCACCCCTGGCAAGGTCTTCCTTATACATTGCTGTATTAACTTCTACTTCGATCCTATTATACTTCTTAGCTGTATTGGGTTATGCTGTTTTCTACAACCATCATGTACCGTACCCCCGAATTGTTGAGACTCTAGATTTCAGGTATCCCACACTATTGTCCAATACTCCTACCTACATTGGAATCGCTCGTTCACAGACTATCACAATATCGGAGCACAAATACAATGTTAAAGTTGTACTCGAACTTCCACGCGATGGATTCAATAAGAATCTTGGTAATTTCCTCGTTGGTGTAGTCCCTAGCACCCATCAAGATTTGTCTGAACCCTCGTTAACTCCAAAGATCCAATGGAAACCAGCAATTCTTCCTTACAAATCTGAAGTACTTGACGTTATAGACACATTAACGTTTCTTCCACTCTACTTACTTGGTCTTAAACGACAAATTTCAACCGTTCAACTTGACTTTGGTGTACTTAATCCTAAATCAGAAGATACAAAAGATGGTGAAAGAGTAACTCAAGATATTCAAATTCTTTTGGACCGAAATGTACATGTGGAGAGTGCTAAGATTGTTATGGACACTCAATGGGAAGGAATGAGGTATTGGATGTATCAATGGCGCATCGGAATGTGGGTGGTTATGCCTACAGTCATGTGGATTATTGAGATGTGTGTGATGGGAAGCGTTGCTTTTCTTGTAATATTTTTATTCAAATATTTAAATTCGGAAAGAAGGTATAATTCCACCGTCAAGCAAAAGTCATTGATCAAGAACAAACCGGTTATCAAGACGGAGCCTGGCTGGACGGATTTTAAAATTAAAAGAGAACCATGGGAAAACATAAAGATCAAACAAGAAGATGATACGGTGACACCAGAACCCGTCGACATAAAGCAGGGTATTTCAGAGCGTGAAGATGTAAATAATAATAATAATCGGTTTAGTCGAGAATCAACAGCTATTCCAAATGAATTGAACACTCCAACAGAAGAAAATTCGTATTCTGAACAGAGAAGAACAGTCCCAATACAACATAGAAAAGAAACACAAGGAATACTTTTAGAAAACCAATCGGGTATTAGTGAAGGAGAAAAATCTGATATGGAAAGAGGATTGGATGAAGATGACGATACATAAATTAGAAAAAAGAACAAAATACTTCTATCCTCCTCTGGACGTATTTTTATTTATTAAATGTGACTTTTTAATTTTGGTTCAATATTTTATGAAAAAAATTTTTATGATTTTGATTATATGTCTTAACTTTTCAAAATCTAGAGATGTTGTTTATGTATAACTTGGATTTACAAATATGAAGTATGCTACTCTTACCTAGTGGCTACTTGTAAATTTTTCAAAAAAAGTTTTTAAAAAAAAGAAACAGAGAAAAGGTTAATTCAGGGAATTTTCACATCCGCCTAACATGTTTTGTATGATAGTGCCAATAACGAAACAAATTAGGAGTTTTCCACAAGAGTAAAGAAGATTCTTAAATTGCAGTTACAGACTTAACTGGGACTAATTACTTGGAACTTATGGTAATGGTGATCTGTAATAGAAGGAATTATTTAAAGATAACGTCAAATTCCTTTATAAAAGAGTACATGACAGATTCATAAAAATTTAAACAAATAACAGCCTAATACCAACCTACCTAGGTAGTAACTATTAAAAAAATAATTTATACGTTTGTTGACAGAACTTTTAAACAAATGCAATTTTACAAAAAATTAAACGATTATGACCATTTTACATTTGACGAAAATAATATATACAGACTGTTATGCAATTGATAACAAACGAGTAAATAAATAATTAATTAATTAGTTAGCTATGTAGGTATTTAGTTAATTAAAATATTTTTATATTTTCAATCTACTACTGGAAATGAATGAAATGTTAATATTATAACTCAAAAAATACAATTATAGGTTTTTGCTGTGGATATTTTTCCGGTGAAATTTAATATTTTAGAAATGTCCTAAAATGGATTTGTTCTACTTCTATACGGATGCATGTAGTTGCACGCTAATTGGGAATGCACATGTGTGTTTTCTTCTATTATAAACATTGAATCCAGGTTTCATTTTTACATAAGTTGCATATTTATTTAAATGCTTTTCACAATTATGAAATTGTTTAATAAATATTTTAGAGATACAAAATTTAATATATCTAGTCTCAAAACAATGAAACAGATATTACATTATTACAATCATTAAAACAAAATTATGTAGCACTAAAACTTCAATATTAGCAGTATTTCAAACTCACAAACAATAAACTTGCTTATTGAACATTCAATTTTAAATCCATTAGCCAAATTTGTATTCATTTGACTCAACTACTCTAAGCGTATATATATGTAATAATATAAAAAGTAGCATTCAGTCCACAGTACCTGAGACCTCTGATTTACAGTTTCTAATCTTTTGCTATATATCTCAGAAAAATATAGAAGTGTACGAAGTAAGAACCATCATGAAACAACCTTAATTCCGATATTGATTCTTTAACCGTCAATCATTATATCCCATCAAAAATTAGATAGTCACAACTAATTCTAGCATTGATGTGACATATACAAAAGGTCCAACTCTTCCTTTAGCCCTTGCCATAATATATTTATCAAATCGATGTATTCAAAATATCGTCCTTTTCTTGTCATATATATGGTAGATGTCAAGGCGAAGAAGTGATCCTTTTTTATCAACCAAAATTTCTAACCTCAGAGTAAATATTGGAATGAAATAATGTGGAGGAATCTATGATGTGATATAGTTTTGTTCAACCAGATGGTTGAATTGTCGTTATTTATATATTTGATGTAAAATAAATGAAGAAAAGAAAAATATGGCAAAGTTAACTTTGATACATCAACTTTTCACATATTAAAAACACAAAATATTCATGTTATAATTTTCTGTTCCCGAGTTCATTACGCACAAGTTTCAACTTCCAATTGCCGGTGTGCGCCAAATCCCAGTCCCTGGTTCGAACTTGACACAGAGCACATTTACTTTGACATTTTCTATCCAAAATTCATACATTCTAATACTGCCTTCCTGTGCTAACATCCTTATTATGTCATACTTACCATGTTACATATGGCCTCTGGCCTCCATAATTTATCCCAACCTGTCATATATATGTACATTTAACAAGAATACAACTTTCAGATAAAAAATAAAAAATACCCTCACCATGCGATTACCCTTTGAAAACAAGTGTTAAGTCTTATATCTCGCCTTAACTTAATTTGACTAGACGATGGCATTCTGATGTCATCCCACTGTAGCGAGGATCACGTATTTGTATGTAATGTCATGTCTAAGTCATCAATATCATCTTCAGTTGGCCAGCCAGCAAATTTAGTATAACCTACCAAAACCGGGTAATTGACATACCATTGATATTAGTTACCCAAAATTTGTTTATTATTTGTTACGTCTGTGTCATAAATACAAGACATTAATTGCTTATATTTAATCATCTGAGGATGGTTCTTTTAAAACCTCTGAATTTGTGTTTCTAGCTTTATTTGCTTTAATTAGTTAGTTTGAAAACCTGTGACGGAGTAATAAACCAACGATATTTCGGGTTATTTTGTTCATTCGACCAGTTTTATCGAGATGGTTCATGAAAATCTTTCGTACATTAGTTTTTGGAATAAAAAATCATAGTTTAAAAATAAATTTTTAAGATGGAGTTAAATTGAATCGTTGATAAATATATGGGTTTAGTTGCAAGACCAAAATTTGTTTATCAAATTGGAAAGGGTATGTAATGAATTTTGGCCTCTTCCAGTCAATGGATTAAATACCAATTCCATTTTTTCTATCTCATGGGCATGACTCTATTTCTATTTAAATTTACCAAAAATAAATATTAGCTTAGAAATGTATTTAATATGTTGATCATAACATGTTGACTTCTTTGTATTAGACGGAAATGGAGGCAGAACTTATGGTGTATTTAGAAAAGATTCCAATATTCTACTATAGTAAAGATTGAATTCTGTTACAATACAGGAATATTCTTTTAATAGATTTTGTACACTTATTTAAAAAGCTTACAACATTCTTCAGACAGATAACTTTCAGTTTGGTAGATTATAGCGTTTTATGTAATTTGATATAAATGGGAACTTCTGTTAAATAAATCACCGTATATAGATGGCTCCATGGAGTCCTACTATAGAAACACAAAGAAAACTACTGCGCCGTGTAAAAAACTTCGTATATGCAAACTTTTGAAAAAATACATATCTGCTCATACCAATGGTATGTGCAATAATCAAGATAAAAGATATGCAATATTCGTATAAAAAGGATCCCCTGTAAAAATGGAATAATAGTAAAAAACGAGGTTGAGATATTAAGGTTATCTTTTCCAGAAAAAGAAAGAAATATCCACCAACAAAATTTTATTTTGCAGGATATTGCATTTACAAATAAAATATCTCTCAGAATAATAAATTTTAATTTCATAATACGTAAATTAGTACAGACAATAGTTATATGTTGATATTGTTTTTGGAGGATGCCAAAATTTGAATACATGGGTTTTGACCTTCTTATACTAAGTTGAGTAAATTCATTTTGGGCATTTTAGAGGAATGTTCCAATAAACGTTTGTAATGTCCCCTGCCTCTACCACGACCTCGTCCCCCATCATGATATCTGTCACCTCTACAATCCCGACCCCTACCACATTCTCTACCTCTTCCTCTACCTCTTCCTCTACCATCATCCCAATCACCTCTTCCTCTGCCATCATCCCAATCACCTCTTCCTCTGCCATCATCCCAATCACCTCTTCTTTCATCGTCCCAGTCTCTTCCTCTATCATCATCCCAATCTTGTCTTCTTAAAATTTCACCAATAGTTTTCCAATCTCGGCCAAAAGGATCAGAGTTTGATTCCAAATTTACAACAGCGGTTACTTCATTATTTTTATGAATATTATCAGTTGGTAAGCTTGAGGGAACTGGCATAGCCAAAGTTAAAGATGGCAGAGAAGATAGTATAATAAAGTGAAGTGAAACCATTATACTTTTTTGGTATTGCTTAGAGTATAGTGGTTGAATGGGCTATTAATTTGTGGGTAGAGAAATTTATTAAAGTACATTTGACCTCCATTTATATTTTTTATAAAGTTATTAGTCACCTTGGAAGAATGCTAATTGTAGAGGGCTTATGCTAATAATTTAAATAGCAATGAAAATTTGTGTAATCGTAGTACAATTATATATGGGTAATTACTCCTCACGATTACTGGCATTACAGACGTATTATCACTTTGGGATTTGCATATAGAATCCAGAAAATAAAAGTTAATAATTTATTGTGTTCTGTGTAATATTTTGAAAATGAATTGTATTTAGTATAAAATACATTTTTAAGGTTGCTGAGCCTTCGCTCTTTTGAATACCAAGCCTAAATCTTTTGTAAAATTGGAAATTGGCATTGAAATAAATTATTCTCATGTACTTACATGTATACTGATCAAAGTAGTAAGGGACATACACTTGTACACACAGCATGAAGATGAAAGTTGAAAAGAAAATAGTTTTAAAAATTTGATTAATCTATTAATTCCAAGGTATTTATTTACTACGTTTCAAATAGTCAATATTTACAAAATCATTGTTTTATGTACTTGGGAATACCTCTTGATTTGAAAGTCATTATTTTACAGGTAACATTTACTCCATATTGCAAAAAATCTACCTACTTACCTAATTAGAGACATATTTAAAAGAACTTACATTGTCATATGTAATTTTAGAAACTATAAATAATTTTTTTTTTTTTTTGCACATTTGTAAAAATTTGGATCTTAATACCCTTCATTTTGTTTTGGCGCACTGAGCTCTACTGAAATAGAAATAAAAGCCATAACAGAAGAAATGCAAATATGAACGCATAAATAATTGGAACATCTAAAAAAGGTTTTGGTTTAGTTCCACACATGATATAGTAATATCAGGTTGAAGATTTATAGGTCTATTTCTTAATGCAACACAGTATATATTGTTTAGTATTTTTTTTTTTTTGGTATATACCTAGGTACTTAGGTATGTACACCAATTAATAGAATAGGTATTATTGGTATTAAAAAGATAAATTTTGTTATTTACTTTCTCTATCTATGTTTATATTTATTCAAATATATACATATTATTTTTGTTCTTATTATTTTTTTAATTTTATATTTTTAATTTACCAGCACATGGTAATACTTGTTATTTTTATTTTATTTTTATTATTTTTGTAAGAAAACAGTTGTTGTTGACATTCTGGTTTGATCAAGTCAGTGAATGGAAAGGGAGCGTTGGGAATATCTAATACGTGGTTGCTGGTTTTGGTAGCTGGAATTGCGTTGGTATTAGTCAGGATGCACCATATGGGTAATTGTGATCAATATGATTATAAGTCGATTACGAACAATGGTTAGTACGAAAGACAGATTTGAGTAGTTGGCAAGCGCCGGATTGTATGCTTCTTCATTATAGAGAATTAGTTGTGAAGCGATGTTTTCATAAAAAAAAAGAGTCCTTTTCTTGGGTGATTCTACTGCCAGGCAAATATATTATGGAACAGATAGAACTATTAACCAGTCAATGGAAGATGGAGGTACGACAAAGAAAACCATCATAGTATAGTTAAGGAAATAATTGGAGTTTCATTTTAATTTTATCGAGATTCTTATATAAATAAAAACGGTAAAATTTATGAAGCGGAATGAATCGTAAGTCCCAATGGTATATGTGTCATATGGGTTGTGTTACGCACAGGAGATTAAAGGAAAAGAGAGATCAGATAAATTTAAAATTAGAGTTGAAGAATAAAATAGATAGGAATTTGGTTGAGCGGTTTCGAATTGATATGGTATCGCCAGTTGTGGTTCCGTTTTAGGACAAATTAGATGATTATAGAAAACAACAGCTGACTGAGGAAAGAGTGCCATTATTGAACAATTAGTTTATGGATAAAATGGATGAGGTATTCCTTTCTACTGTATTTAACAATTTGACCGAAAATAAAACAAAATATTAGGATTCTGTGAGAACTCATGTCACAAAAGAGCTGGTCAATTTACAAGCTAAAATACAGTACGATATTTGATGCAATAGCGTAATATCCAATTATTTTCCTTAAATTAACACCTGTTGCTGTTGAAACTCATTTAACTTTTGTAATATTATTCACATTCTTGGTTCCATGGATAATTATGGGATTGAAAATATTTGAATTTAATTAATCTTTCAAGCTGAGTCCTATTAGCAAACTTTATACTGCCTTGTTTACATTTGGTATTACTTTAGAATATTGCTATCTGGCCGATAGAACGCAAATATTTAGTAAGAAAAGAAAACAATTCTTGTCTAAGGAGTTCAGTAGTTTGTTAATTATATCATTATTAGGTAGTGGATTTTCTATTTGTTGTATTCTGGATTTAAACCAAACTGGGTATTTGAGTAAAAAAAAAGTGGTTCAGAAATAGAGAAGGTGAATGCAAGTTGACATTTTGGTTTGTTATATTACGGAAAGGTCTTTAGTATTGCCAACATATAAAAGAATATGAGAGATATGATTGGGTTATACTTATTCACAATGTGCCATGAAAAGGCTGCATTTTTTTTTTTTTTTGTTACCATGGGCGATTATGGTTTAAAAAGAAATCTTATGATCATGTGTAGTTTGAATATCTTGAATATATTTATGGCATATGGTTTTTTACTATATGGGCGATGTTCAAAGTTTTTCCACAGTATAACTATTCATTAGCGACTCTGGTAATTATAATCTTTAGTTGTATCTAAATTTATTGGAACAATAGGTCCGCTAGAGTTTATATTTTATTTTATAAAACAATTTTCTTAATATCAATTGGGAAGTCCATCAATGGCTGCTTAACGTCATGCTTGACATTTGGGTTGTTTATTTCGCTATTTTATTTGCCCATTTGGCCCACACTCCGGGGCTTGTTGTACCCAGAGAACAACTTATACAAATCAATTCCTGCCTTGGTAGGAGCTTTTCTTCTCACCTATTACTGGAATATGGTCTCTATCAGTCCAGCAGAAGACACATTCAATATTCATCATGCCCATTTATCCCTCCTCATTATTTTGGGCTACATTCTAGTTTGATACGGTTGAACTGCGCTCCAAAATTTGTATCCCATAATATTTGCATGAATAAGCAAAATTTATCTCCAAAGTTTCGTTCGCCAATACTACATGTGGATTGTCGCAAGCTCTAATAGAATTCAGTACATGCTATTCAAGGACATTTCCAATCAAATTTCCTTTTACCTACTCAATTTCTGTTTCACGGTCCCCATTTTCTTTTTTTTTTTTTTTTTTTTTTTTTCAGACGAACTTTCACATTCCTCCGTCATACTTGCAAATTTCTTTACCAATACAATGAATTCGGCACTTCCACAAAAAGCCCAAGATCTCAAGATCTAAAATTAATATCTTCAATTATTAACTTTTCTGATAATACCAATGATGTGATAGTAAATTTATATGATGACTTGGGGTTAATTTATGATGAATTTAAATTATTTTTTAAAAGAATTTGAGTAAGTCAAAGGTTTAGGCTTATGTTAGTATTTACTGGCTTGTGGGTCCTTAATATTACTTGATGACATTTGCCAACGGACTAGGTGGCTACACCACCACCAGAGAATGCATGTATGTATCAAACACAAATTTGATGTTTTATTTTGCTGATCATAAAAAATTGTAAAACTCTACTAATCCAAATATATATAAAATAGAATAAAATTTAAATGATTTCTCCTATTGATAAATCCTAAATAAATATAATTTCTTGACAAGTAGGTACACCTATGTTAAATAATATATAATAATGATAAAAATAAAAATAAACCCATTTTCACAAGATTGAATCAATTGATAATAAAATATCAGCTGCTGATTTTTTGAGATGCAACAATATTTTTGTACTAGTAGACTAATCTAGCTATTTCTTCACCATTCCAATCACCACCATCATCAATTTCACCATCATTTGCACCATCATATCCAGGGTCGTCGTAGGTTGAGTCATCATAGTCACCTTGTCTGTCACGATCATTATAGCCCTGGTCGTAGCCATACTCGTAGTCGTAGTCGCCTCCATAGCCGTAGCCGTATCGCCCACGGCCGTAACCGTAGCCACGTCCGTAGCCATGGCCGTAGCGTCCTCTGCGTCGTCCTCTTCCATATCGTCCACGACCTCTTCTGCGACCCCTACCACGACCTCGTCCGCGTCCTCGATGTCGGTATGTATTGCCCGTTAGCTCAGGATTGTCGCCGGTGAAGAATGGGTCTAGGCCAGTTCCGTCGGTGTTGTCGGGCACAGGTGCAACTTCAGAGTCAGGTAAAGGTGCAACTTCAGCGTCAGGTAAGGATGCTACCTGCGTGTCAGGTACAGGTGCAGTTTCAGAGTCAGGTAAGGGTGCTACCTGAGTGTCAGGTACAGGGGCAGCCTGCGTGTCAGGTTGAGATTCAACTTGCCCTTCAGGCTGAGAATCAGGTTGAGATTCAACCTGAGGATCAATTAACGGTTTTGTTGAATGGTCAACTTGAGAATCAACAGAAGGATCAGGTTGACCTTGAGGTTCTGGATCAGGATTAGGTTGGCCAACCAAATTCATATCCACAGGCAAAGCCATAACCGAGACTAAGAACGGCACCATGAATGAACCAATAATAACTTTACTTGACACCATTTGTGTTACCAATCAGATAATCAGTTTTTTTTTTCCTTTCTTTCTTCTAATTGATTGATGACTGTTTAGTTGATTTACTTTCAGCACAATTGGAAAGACGATATCATTCACATTTTATAGTCTTTTTGATATTTCACATTAAAGAGGCTTACAAAAGTTCATTTTGATGAAGAGAAAAACGCCTCTTTTTCTCTAAAAACAAGAGAAAACAAGTGTGAATAAGGTCTACAGAACGTTCAATCGAAAGAATCGATGTCCAGTTGAATAAATGTAGCATTAACAATTACAAGTTTCACGTTATTTTAGCATCAATTCTTAAATTAAAATCCAATCATTAATTACACATTAAACTTGGCACGTCATTTTTTTTTGTTCTCTTCTAGAACAGGTGTTGTAGTAAATAGTGTTCTCTTACGTTTGGAAAATATTATGAATTTGGAAGATTCAAAAATCCCCATTGAATTTATATCTACTGGGTGGATATCATTTTTGAACACCTTGAAATTTCTTTGTTCCAATGTTTTCCTAAAAATTTACTACTAAACTCGGAATGTTCAACAGTCCAGATGGAATATGGCAGTAGGTTTAGGGGTTTCCGGAATATTAGATTCCTTATTGGGTGAGGAAACATGATGACATCGAATGTATACAGGGGTTCTTTGTAAACTCTAATTCAGTCGTTTATTTTTATTTTTCCCCTAAAAAGAAAGACAATAAAATTGGTACCTTCCTAGTATTAATTAAGTCTCCATGTATTATGGACCTAATTAATTTAAAATTCTATCCAATAATTCGGTTTGCAAAAATTAAATAAAAAAAACATTCATTACAAAAATATAGTGGACACGTTAAAAGTAAGATGCTAAATAAATATCTTCATAACTCTAGTGGTTGTTGGGGTTGCTGTACCTTTGTCAACATTATCAATTACGCCCAGCTGCTGTCCTTGATTTCCATTTTCATTTGATTTGTTACTTTGTTCCATCATCCTAGGCTTGGGTAAACATACTGAACCTCTTGGAGATATTTGGAAAATGGATGGCAAACGAGTTCTTGCTTCTGGATTTTCCTGAAGTTGCTGTTGGTGATTGTTACTATAGATGTCAATTGCAGAAAGGCAATCAGTGTTAAGTTTTTGTTCTTGCTGAGGTAAAATACCAGGGAATGGAGATGGGGAAATGATCGACATAAATTGAGCATGAGAGAGAGGATCAATTCGTAGTTTTATTGGATGTTGACATTGAGAACAATTTAAATATGAAAGAGAGGTTTCTAGAGTGGATTTAATGTTGGGAATGTTGAGTGCTGGAGGTGAAATTACAGTAAGAGTGTAAAGTAACCAAAGGTTGCAATGATCGAGAAGGGCATTGTAGAATGGAGTTAAAGGAGAAGTTCTATGAAGTTGTGACATAATCAAATGAATTAGTTTAGATGTATTTTCTGGATCTTTTTGAGAAATAGGTAAATGTCGTAAAGAAACAAAATAATGTAGAATAAGGGATGATGAATCAAGGGCAATTGCAAGTAGAGAAGGTGAAGAACCTTCGAGAATAGAAAGACGTGATTGAAGTCGAGAAATGTCAATATTAAGATTTTTAAATGCAGTTGAATTGATGATAGTTGGCGGAGTTTGTACAACGATTGAAGCAGATAAATCTTTTTGTTCAATCAATTTCAATTCCAAAGTCCAAATATATGCAGAAATAAAAGTTCTGTAAGATTCCAATGAATTCAAACCAGGTAAATTACCATATTTATCTAAAGAAGTATCATAATTAAAACTCCTAGACTTATCCAAAGCATGATTTGCTAATTCTAAAGCAGCTTTCATATTTTTGTTTACTTTAAATTCATAAAGTGATGTGAGAATAGCGAATTGAAGAATATTTAAACTCTTTTCAAACTGGAATAGGTCGGGAATAATTTTGCGACCGCGTTGGTAATATTCACGATTTGAAGTAATTAAAGCGACAACTAGGTAGACGAGAGAAAGCTGGATTTGATTAAATGAAGAAATTTCATTTGATTGAAGAGCAGAAATAGCTCGAGAAGTTGTTGTGAGAAAAGCTGAAGGCTCGAAAATTGGATAATAATTATGATAAGTGTCGAAATATTCGTTAACAATTGGTAGAATTTGGTGGGGTTGGAGAAGTGGTTGAGAAGGTTGCGTACAAAGACATTTCGGGGTAGAAACTGTCCATTTTAATGAAGTGAAGTTATCAGAAGGAGGAAAAGATGAAGGAGTATATGCGGGAGGAGGAGTCAGTGGATCGTCATAAACAGTACCATTGGATAGGATTGGCGGGGTAAAGACTATTTCATTGAATGAATTTTTTCTATAGTTTTCTGGTGAAGTAGACGAAGGTGCATTGGTTGATAATAAAGATTTCGGCGATGATGATGATGAATAATTTAGACTAGAAATTGAAGGTTGTTGACCAATAATTGTTGTAGTAGTAGTAGTGGAAGGTTTTTTGAAAATTTTAATAATATTATTACCTTTGATAGCTCTATAATGTTGTCGATAGTTGCAAGATTCCTGAAACTTGATGCAATTTTCACATTGTGAACCGCCTGAACATTTTATTTTACGCCTTCGACAACTTTCACAGGCTCTTGAAGTTCGTCTTGTCATGATCCCACAGAGGCCACAATATGTATATAGTGGTAGTAATAATAATAATATATGGAAACTTGAGAAAGGAGAAATAGACGCTTATATGAATTAATGAATTACTACCATGGTTACATAAGCACGTATACTATGATAGAGGGCACCTACCATTAGATAAGACGCATTTCTTTTTTTCTTTTTTTTTTTTGGGACCCATCTTCCGGAATAAACGATGCGTTGATGGCACTTCCCGTTTAGGATAGCCTCGCCCTTGCTTATCTTTGTGGTTAGGGTACAGAGATAACGAATTTATTCCGATATTTTTTATTTTTTTTTCATTTCTAACTGATTCTGGTTAGGTTTGGGGTACTTGAAAAATAAATTGAAACTTTATCCTTGAAATCACGGTCAACTTCAACTTCATAGTTTTCTAATACGATTCACAATGTCATATAAGTTCTATTATAGAATAACTTAGGACCTAGATTGTTGTCGTTGAAATAAAGTCATTTTTTCCTGTGTTATATATATTACTCAATTTAAGGGTCCTTTCAAAGAAGTATTTTGGACTCAATACGGCTGTGAGAGAGAAAGAGTCGTAGCCAATGAAACCTTTGACCAAAAGAGAAGAATGACGATACTACATAATCGCACCTTATCTTGAGTCACCTATAGCCATCATCCTACTTTCCTTGGAACTTGAACTCGCTCAAATTTGTGGAGAGAGACAAGAAAAAGGTTAAATCCGATGAATGACGATAGTTGTAACCCCAATAGGTGTCTACTATGTGCGCACGTACATAAGAACAATGTTACTATGGCATGCAATCGCCATGGCTGAAATTTACCTGTGAGAAATTAATCCAAATAAACTGCCACTAACACTATACTCGTCATAATAAATGCAACGTAAGTACATTCCTACAGCTATTCCTCAATTATTTTTGAGGGAAAAGGGAAAAGGAAAAGAAAAACCAAACCGGCCGGATTATGGAGATGGCCGTTCTTATCACATGTTAAATAGGAAAAAAAGGCTGGCCACCTTCAATGCTCAGCTACACACTTGTCTAATACTCTTCACATACATCGCGATGTAGTGACAATTTTCAGAGAGAAAATGGCAAGATCATCCATCACCAACAGTAGAGCAAGATCTGACACAGGATATTACTGAGTGAACCCTTGTGGTGATATCACTGCCTAATCCAGTCAAAATAAAGTGACGATGACCATGTCCCCGAGTAATCTTCTATTATTTTCAATGGACAACCCGAAACCCGAAAGACAGATTTCACGAAGGAATAAAGCTTATTTCCAAATCGGTAGAGTTTCCCATATTACCACGGAACATCCGAAACCATCGTCAAACTTCATTCTATCACCAAGTGTACCACTGCAATCATATTGTATTTACACATATATGAATGTACATACTTACCTGCCATACTCTAATCAGGATGCTGTCATGGCAGAGTGAGAACGCTTATACGGAGTATGTGGATAAGTTTCTAGCTGATAACAAAAGTTTTTTTCTTCTCAAAAAGAAAAATTAAATATTCACGAGACTGAAATATATCTCTACACATATTGATGTTAGTGGTCTCTACGGTGGCGTAACTCAATCAGCAGACGGTCTTATTTTCACTACCATTTTTCCCTTCAAGCTTCTGAAGCTAGAGACTCGACTGCTATGTAGTTCTATTTCGGAGAAATCCAACCTCTATTAATTTCTGCTGCCCTTTTATTTATTTTTTCAAATTTGGACTACAAGTTTGGTCCAATTCATCCTCCGACTTCCGAATGCATTTATTTAGGGGCCCCTTTCAGATACTTCAAGTCTAACCGTAACAATACTCTACAGTAAAATGTAGATAAACCAGGTACTACTGTAGGTACCTTATAATTTTCGTTGTTAGAGTATGTCCAAACACAAGTACTGCAACACTTTATACCTTTCTCTCAGATCATTTAACAACAAACTCCTGATTCAACTCCGATTCGAAAGTAACTAATTACAAGTATTTTTCCTTGATTGTTTACTTCTACCACAATGGTAATTACCGTTGAATATTTCTATAGAATTATAATCACTATCCCTATCTTTTTATTAGGTTTAGCTTCCCAAGAGATTTCTTTAATTCACTCTTGTATATACACATAGATGTTTTTGTACCATCTTGTTTCATTGTGAGTTTTAACAGTTAGTCACTCATATATATGTAGGTAGGCATGTATTTGTAGGTAATAAATGTCATTTATCTTCTACAACTATTTTTTTAAATTAATTTCTATTTAATCTTTTTCTATGTTATTATTCATTATGAATTTATGTGTGCTACATTTCTGTATTTTATATTATTCTTTTACTACCATAGTTTGCTATGTAGTTAATATAGTTGACGTTACTCTTCACTGTTTCTATTTTCAACTATATTCTAAAAGGTGGTCCATGTCAAATGTTCGAACTGTGGAAATATCTGTATATAGGATATAGATGTATTTTATAACTGGTTTCCAAGTTTTATTTTTACCTCATCGGAAGAAAATTTGATATTTAAACAATGAATACATTTTGTATTATATATAGGTAGGTACTTAATATGAAAAGATTCTAGTAGTGATAGTCAAATAACCATAGAATACAATTGAAAGAAAATCATGATGATTACTATATTTTAAACCAATAAATGTGTAAATTTGGTCATTTCTGAGCGATTTCATGATAAGCTTCAATGCAACATCTGTCAATCATTAACCCTTAGTATTTATTTTATTCTTATTTGTTTTTTGAAATAATAATAGTATATAAGCAATACGTTTGTATTGATCGTTAGGTAGTTAAGAAGATACATTTATCAAGTTGATAATTAGAATTTGATATCAATGTACAAGAAATATATGTTGTAGTTTATAAGATGAACCGGAATAAAAAAGTGGATTAAGCCGTAAATTTGGTACTAACAATAATTTCTTAACTCTGGATCTTTTCATGTTATCTCTAGGTGGCACATGGTATTTTAGCGCTCTATTCATTCAAATTGTTACTACTACATAAGTACATACATTAGAGACTCAGAATATAAAAAAAAATATATGCTTGCTGCTACCTGCAATGTACACATGTGCATGTATGTGTCTATCTACTGTATGCACCGAGATAACCCAGCGTAAGATGAAATATATATGGCCGATCTTTAATAAATAAATTCAAATGTAAATCACAAAAAATAATGGAAACATTTTGCTTTGTAGACAAAGTTTTATTTTAATTAAATGACATGAATAAATTCAGGGTTATGTTTGCATACTAATGAAATTATCCTATTTAATGATGTTCACTAATTGAAATTTGAATACTTGATTTACAAAGGTATCCTCTCTTTCTACATAGTTAAAATTATTTTAAGATAGTATATTTTATGCAAGGATAAAATAATTTTCCTCCGCCACTATGTACTACATGTACCTACCTATCTTGGTAGGTGGGTAGGTATGAATAGTGTAATACGCTTCATATATTTGTTGATCCATAGTAGTTCTAAGTATGTATCTATATTTTATATTAAATGCCAGAAATCTATATAATACATTTACATAAATATGATGTAGATCTATGCAAAGTACTATCTTATGTCCAGGATGTAGTTTGAAGTGTACATGTGGCTACATAAGTATGTACATATGTAGCAATGAATAAATGTTGTTTTTAATGCTACACTTCATGTTGCTTTAGGTAGACAATAATAGTCATCTTATTTATGCACATGTGTGTAAAGAATATCTTTGAAAAGAAAAAGATATAGAGAATCTTTTTGTGTCAGATTTTTTCTTATTTATTTTTTTATTAAACAAAACAAAATTTTTTCCATGAGAATACATGTATTAGTCTAGAATTAGATGCAATTTTATTTTTACATGATAGTCGAAATACGGGTGTGATCATAGGTGTAAAAAGTACATAGTCCATAACATTAAATATTTGATAAATCTGAATTATTTTCAAACACATTTAGATCTTTATCAACTATGGAATTAACCCTTTTCCCATTTGTAAGTTCACGATCTCAAATTGTTTCATTTTGACGAATTCTAATGAGTACATACATAGATACCATCTATGTACCTAGGTACATATGTAGTAGTAGTTCTTTTCCTAAAACGGTAGTCACAAGAAATTATTTGTAATCTATTTGGAGGAAGAAGAAAAAAAACTTAAAACTTAGATTGTATGCCTTGCAGAAACAATTGGTTGCCACTAACTTAGGGTAAGACATGATCAATGAATATTGAATGAATCGTCATTAATTATGAGCCAGCTGGCACGAAATCGTTTATCAAGGGAAAAGTGTCGGAGACAAAATATGTTTTGTTCCATTATATTATTATTTCATTAGTAGGCTTTCCTGATAATTGTACACCTTGTCTAAACTTCGTTAACTATTATTATCACACTTTAACCACCAAATTTTTTTGTTTTTATATTTTTCTTTCCACCACCATTTTGCTTTCTCTTTCTTCTTATTATAAAACATTTCCCATCTCCCATACTACTAGTAGAACAGGTCCTTCAGTAGATACTCAACCAATTATATACCTCTTTTTTTCTTTCAATGGCTGACCCAAAACAAAAGTCCACTTCGGCAAATGGGGAGTCGGATCACCAACCTTCCCCTGATAATTCCTCGACTTCCAGATCAGTACCGCCTGCCGATCAGTCGCCACAAGAATCTTCTTCAGATTCTACTAAACGACCGCATGCAGATTTAGATCATAATGAAGGCCCTTCTAGACAGAGACCAAGAGCTACTCTTCCTACTTTCTCTTATTCTTTAAGGGATCGTTTAAGCCAAATGGGCTCTTCTGTCATTTCTTCTTTATTACCTGATCGATCTGCTGCAAATTCTGCTGCTTCTCCTCAGCAAGCTCAACCTCATCCTTCACAACCATCTACTACCTTTCTTCCTTTTGCATCTGGTCCTCCTCCTGTTTTTTCGCCACATCCTCCATCAACTTCTACTACTGCCTCAGGGTCAATCCCACCAATCACATCGCACAATCCTCTCAATCCGTACCCAAATAGTTCTATTGTGTCAGATTTACTGAGGCATATCAGTGATCAGAGATCAATTCCTATCCGTAGCCGTCCTGATGCTGCTTCTATTGCCTCTCTTCTCGCTAATCCTACACCACGTCCCTTAAATGCTCGACCTAGACCTATCCCCCCTATAAATATGACAGGTGGTAGGATAATCCCTACTGTGAATTTTGGTCCTCCTAATCGCTCGCCATTACAACAACCCCACCCAAGACCACCTGCGTTAAATGGTTCAAATACCACCACTTCCACTAGAGATGCAGCAATGGAAGATCAGGCCATGGTATTGGCTAATTTACTTGCTATAGCTGCTTCTGCAACAGCTACTTCTCTTGCTGATAGCGACAGAAATAGAAATTCTAGGCGTTCAAATCGTTCTACGTCCACTTCCAGTGCCACAGGATCTTCAGGTACAACTCCATCGAATACTTCCACTACAACACCCACTTCATTTTCAAACCCGACTTCTGTCACATCCTTTGATGGTTTTCTTGCTGGTTTAAGAAACGGCCTATTAACTACAGAGCTATCAAATTCTTTGCATAATGCCAATGAAGCTCGACCTAGAAGAGCTATGAACTTTTTTAGAATGTTTAGATTTGTTAATGATGATAATCAAACTTCTACAGACACTCAGAATCCTCCTTCTAGTACAACTTCAGATAATGCTGCCCACAGTGATGAAACTAACGATACACAATCTACCAGTACTGCAGATTCTAGTACAGCCTCTAGCAC
>JAJMJJ010000131.1:11433-32448 GCA_030568955.1 Geotrichum siamense (nom. inval.) | reverse complement strand
AACAACTTGAAAGTTTAATAAATCTGATCAACAGGAACTCTTTCCTTTTTTTTTACGATGAAATCTCTCTCCTCTCAAAAAAAAAAAAAATAAACGTCAATCAAATAAGCCGAAGTTTCTACATTTTCAATTTTAATGATGAAGTGGATAATATACAGTCATAATAAAAACTATTAAGGCATTTAAAAGAAATGGGAGATGAAAACATACTATGTAGTATGGATAGTAGACTTTGAAATCTTGGTATCTTTACATGGGGAAGTAAAATGTAAAAATATAAAAATAAAAAACGTAGTATCGAATTGACCGATGTTGAGATAGACACTGCGTAACCTTCATTTTGAAATTTAGGAACAATAATTTCTTTTTGAGAATTGATGAATACCAACCAATGGAAAAAATAAAATAAATAAGGCATACATGCAAAATTATACTGTGCTTGAAATGCTAAAGTGTTGATGGAACAGCATGAAAGGCTCTTGAATAAAATAAAAAACCAGCATCAACGTTGAAAGTACATATATATCAACATGGGTATATATATTATGTACATAAGTAAGGAATGTAGAGACTGGGTACTACATATCAAATAATTACAATACTAGTACCATGTCGTACATAATTACAACATAATATGAGAAGTTAAATGGCTCTGGCCGTTATCTCAATGATAAACAAAATTGTTTAAAGTACATCAATGTAGTTCTGTGATGATGTCCGTACAAACAATATTGTGTCTAGACTGAAGTTCTGGATCTATACAACTTTTTTTGTTTTGTTTTGTTTTGTTTTATTTTATCTGAGAGCTATATATTCTTGCTGTCTAGACTGAAGTTCTGGATCTATACAACTTTTTTTGTTTTGTTTTGTTTTATTTTATCTGAGAGCTATATATTCTTGCTAACTGTATATACTCTAGATAGGATAGGTTGAGATATATCATGGAAAACAAGGCGAGGCCACGGAGGAAACCAGAATGCACTGTGGTAGGTACAATATAGTTAGGATGTTAGTGCAAGGCGTTGTAGATAGAATGTATGGATTTTGGATGGAAAAGGCCGAAATAAATGTGCTCTATCCCAAGTTCGAACTTGGGACTGGTGTTTGGCACACCCAGACAGGCCAGCAATGGGAGGCTGAAACCTGTGCGTAATACCACTCCACCATACATCAGGGCATTGAGTTCTGTGCTATGTAGAGATGGATACATGTATGGCCTCGTGAGCCAGCATTTTACAATACCACTGCTATACTACATTAGTGTACATAGTACTATGTATAATACTTTATTATAGTGCTCAATCTTCGGTTGTACCTCAACGTAATACGAGAACATTGAAGACATGTTGGTATAATATGCACAATGTATACTACTATGTGCAAGCACTGTGGTCATGATTCAAGTTTTATCTGCATTCAAAACTTTACACTGTGTTGGCCATGATGTACAGTACATAAGTAACTATGTAGACCAGATATGTACATATATATGTATGTACTATATTAGTGATGTAGCCTTCCTAATATATACTAGATTCAAATGTGCAAAGAATAAAATTCGTGCATAGATAAAGGCAGTTTTGTAACACCATCCGGCTCACGAAATTGACATTTCAAAAAAAAAAAAAGTACTTTTACTTCACAGACATGTTGTCGTATTCTGTTTTAAGTGGTGTCTACTGCACCTACATACATATCGTACAGGAATTACACATGGTAGTTAATTACATACATACTATAGTAAACAACTGTATGCAGCAGATGACATCTAGAAAGCGTCATATCTTTTTGTCTTCTCGTACTACAATAGACACAAACATGTATGATTCAAAAATTCTCGCATGTTTATCACAATCTCATAATGTACAATTTTCTACTACTTTTTTTTGAATCCCACCCTCCACATAGTCTACATCAAACCAAACCAATGATATTTTGTATTTTGGCAAATTTCAGTTGTCGCTCTAGATCACCATGAGTTTGGGGTACATACTATGTAGTACTATGTATGTATGCACCTGTATATAGAAGAGTGTGGTACATGTGGGTACGACATACTACAATTTATCTATTACATGGCCATATAGTGTTAGACAATTGTTTTAAATTTATCCTCAATCGCAGAATTGATCTTAGCCTGTGGATGTAGATGTCAGTGAGGTTTAAGCTCCGTTGCCACTATAAACACAGGTACTCGATACGATCTTGCATTCAATGGTTGAGTGACCTAGGCACGCCTGAGGTTCTTACCACCAGTTCCAAATTAATAAATTGTCGAATGATACTTCTATTCACTCTGACCTATACAATACCATGCCCTAAAGCCCAAGTTATTAAACAACACAGAAAAGGATATACATTTACGACTGTTGTATTATCCTGCATGCCCATATTCACAACGTCTGAAGAAATAAAAATATAATCCCTTCTTACAGTTTCTATTCAACATAATCTTTATTTACTGGACCCTCTTAGTTCTTAACAGGAAATTTTCGATCGCGATTTATGCAAAAAATAAAAAATTAGCTTTGTACTCATATATCGTACTACATTTGTCATAGATCGTTTGATTCCACCTAGTCCCATCGACTATAACCTTTTTTTTTTTTGGTCCAGATCTATTCATTGCATTAAACCATTAAATCACCGAGCATATAGTACTATGTAGACGATATAAAGCAAGAAACTTTGAATCAATTGCGCATCACGTAATCCAATTCAACAGCAATAACACACACACACAGCTTCCCTCTCTTTCTTTCTCCTCAATAAAAAAAATATAAAAGGAAAGGAATGAGGGGAGTTTATGTTTTGAGCCAAAACAAGAAGTTTCACAAAATTTTTAGTGGAGAAAAAAAACATTTCCTGTTTTGTACTAGCACTAAACTTTAAAGGTTTTTTTTACTATTTGTAGTAGTTTTGTTTAATTGGAGGGGAAAAAAAAAAAAAAGGAGAGAGAAAAGCGCCAAAAGAGAAGCAAAAATTTAAAAACATGCCCATATTATTTTTTTTTTTTTTTTTTTGAAATGGTTCAAAGCTGGAAATAAATTTTTACTGGGCAACTCTTATTTCAATAATTCCTAGTTGTCTTGATTTTGCAAAATGTCTCGATACGTAGTAGCATATGTAGGGATGCAATTATTGATTGTATGCTACAGAAACAGGGTATTTTAACAGGAACAACATTATCAGTGATCAACTACATCTAAATCTTATGTCCCTAGTATAGCGGTACATATGTAAGTACATATGTACTTACCCATCAATTAATGTACAGACAAAGCAAGAAATTCAAGATTTACTCTACATAGTACTAGTACGTATGAATTTACAAAACAATACAGTAGTACATTATTGATACTATGTATACGCAAATATTATTACTATGTATCCCCCCCCCCCTCCCGCTAGTACTGTACCTACGGTTCCTTAATATCTCCCGAGATCCTTTTCACGTGGCCCATGAACTTTTGAAGAAATATTATGCAATTGATGTTTTATGAAATAGCAATTGTTGTACTAGAGCCACAATGAAGATATGTTCTCCAGTTTATATCTCTGCACAATATATCTCAATTCTACAGACCGCAATGCGTGTATTCTATGTTGCATAAATGCGTTGATACGTCTTCAGTATCTAGTACAAATACCGTGACAACGTATATAAGTACTAGTACTACATCGTAGTAGTAGTTTAGAAAATATGCAGGGTATTAAAGATGTAGAGTGTTTACAATGATTCCATACTATAGTAACAAAGTCGGTAAGACCATTGTACAGATCATAAAAACTGCAAAGATACCTTAGAGAAGAGTTATTCATTGAAATTATGCTCTAGAAAAAATCGATATAGTCACAGACCTACATACCTTAACAAGAAAAATACCCCCTTATTTAGTTCGTTCTGGGAATGGTGGATGACTTCCTGGCTATATATATAGTGAATGGTTCGTGCCAGGCATTCTTCGCTAATTTATCAGGAAATTTGCTACCATCTGATAATTGATTTTCATCTTACGTCGTAGTTTTCACCCAGCACTCGAGTTTTCATCCCATGTTATACTTTACCAGAACCTTTGATTTCATCTATGTTCTGATCTTTTATCAGAGCCATTGATTTCATCTATGTTCTGATTTTTTCTTACATGCCATTATTACTACATCTGAATTCATCATCATCCTTTCTAAATTATTGTCTTGCTTAAAATCGCTTCACACACTTTACAATTAGAGCACAGTATAGTTAAGCAAAGTAGGTTCCAGAGTTATTCCGAACTTTTGAATAAAACATTTAGGCTAAACCCTACTGAAAAAAAAAAAAAAAAATTTTTTTTAGGAGAAGAAAATTTGCCCTAGAAGAGATATTTCTAATTTGGATGAGAACTTTTTTACTAAGAAGAAATAAAATGTTACCCTTTTGTCCCTGAACAGTTAAAAATTTCGTTCGCTATTTCTTGCTAAGGTATACTTGTATATAGGTATATATACATATATACTTGTAATCTGAGAGTTGTATTCTTGCTACATGTATATACTCTAGATATGACACGTTAGCACATATGATGGAAATATGGCAGGGCTATAGGGATACTCAGAAACCAGATATACCGTGGTAGGTATGATATAGTAAGTACGTAAATTTAGGGCGCTGTAATAGGATATAATGTGTAGATTTTGGATGGAATATGCCAAAGTAACTGTGCTCTATCCCAAGTTAGAATTTGGGACTGACAGGCCAGCAACTGGAAGTTGAACCCTATGTGTAATAAATACCACTGCACCATGAAAGCACAAGTAAATATTAATAGGAGAACTACATAGACTTGAAGATATTAGCCACACACACACACCCACACACACCCTCTCTCTCTTTTTCTGAACATATATAGTAGTTGTCAGTGAAACATGCATACAATAAATGTAAGGAAATTTGAATTTATGTTTTGATGGAATAAGTCAGCCCCCTCAGTCTTTTCAATCTCCTATATACTGGTGAATTTAATTAACTCTGACAGTGCACAGTGGTGCGTATTTTTTTTACCTGGTTCTTGCCAGTAGTGTCACCATCATCGTTGTGATCATCACTACGTGAATTTCTTTTCTGGCAAATACATTTCCAACATTGAACCAGTGACTCCGAGAGTCTGGACATCAGATTTGATTAATACGATTATGTACATAAGATGCACATAAATAAATCTATATATGCGTATTTCAATGCACACATGCATTCATGAAGATGCAGAACTTGAACTTTTTCAACTCAGTCCTGAAATTTTGTCATGGTTAATTTTGCATTTAATCCCACTGCAGCTATAGGGCTTTACATAGTAACAAATTTCTTTCGACATCGGGTTACGATCAAAATGTATTCTACTACATCCACGTACATAAAGACTGAACTCTAGGATTCCATGCTTATATAAATGCACATGAGAATTAGTGTTGAACACCATCAAATTGTAGTTGACAATTTGTTGATTTCAGTGATTTTACTGCCCGGGTTATTTTTTTTTTCTTTTTTATTTCCGCCATGTGTTTGCACAGATGATTGACCCATTTTACCCCATGTAAATGGTAAATGTAAAAAAACATTACCCATTCCGGCTAAAATTATGCTACACCAAGCCTAGTACATTTTTAGTACGCACTTATCGTTTCTGAGATTCCCAGACCTGAAGTGGGATATCCGAGAACCCCTAACCGTTTCCAGTTGCGACAAATTGCAGCTAATCCTAATTTGTGCATAGTACTACATGTAATAATTGGAATAGTGGTACATAGTACAACTGCACAATGACGTAGCACTATAGATTTAAGTAGTGGGAAGTATTTTTTTTTCCTCTCTATTGCCTTAATTGGGATTTTTTTTTTATTTATTTTTTTGGTTAGCTTTATTTTGCTATGTTGTTTATGTAATTTTAGGTAATGATTTAATTTCTAAAGCTTTTGTGTGCTATATAAAAGTAAAATCTTTTGGGTTAACTCATATTGAACTTAGCTTGTAAAACTTATCCTGGTTCCCATTTCTTGAAGTAATAACCTTCCGGCAATATTTGTGGCTAACCCACTGTTCTTTGAGGGATCTTGGTCTCCTCTGAATCTGGAAACTTTCTCCATAATCATTATCATGTAGATCAATCAATATTATCTCTCAATCAAATTTTTATATGTCTCCTTCTTCTTTCTAAATTTATACAATTGGATTATTTTGTGGGGGGCGGTATTGTTGCTCATGATGTACATCGTAATATCTATTTTTCTGTTACTATAGGATGTAATACCTGTATTTGAATTATTTTAATAGGTCCAAAAGTAACATTTAGATAGTAGCTTGCTTGCAAACAATGACATTTTTTTTCTTCTTCTTCTTCTTTACGATTATGCAAATTCTTTAATAATTTAATTGAAAACAAAAATACTAGATATTAATGTATATGTACATATGTATTTTAATTCAATATTATAGAAAGAAAAAAAAATAAAGAAAGAGTAAAAATATTTTATAGATGCATAGCTTGCATATGTCTCAAGATCAATATGTAGTACAGCATTATATACTAGTAGTACAATAGAATTATGAATATTATCAAGGGAATAATGCATACGCACTGACAGTGTATATATGGTGATGTTGTCAATGTGGTGAGTTAGCTTCTGCTCAACACATCCATGCCGAATGTAGTGAATTTACTGCAAATCGTTACATCTTGAGAATAATTTTTCTAGACCTTAATGTCAAGGTTCTCCTCGATACATGTGAGGGCATTTATGCGGTGGTTTTTGTCTCTTACACTGATACTCTTCTCTAGATGGTAGGTCCCATGGACTGTTGGCTTGTAATATGGGATTTCCTTTAAAGTGATTATTCTCTACATCTGGAGGTAATTATTTTCTCCAATAGGGTGATCAAGTTTTCCCATTACACATTAATTAGTTTTATCACTGATTTCTGAAGAATTTAGCCCTATCCTAACTGCAATAATTCGAAAGACACGAGAAAAAATGTGACCTTAAAACCCTGCATGAAGCAAATTTAACATAGTTTCCTTTACATGATGTTTTATCTTGTGATTACTTTATTTTTACTTTATTATTCATTTTATATTTACTTATAAAATTTTATACAGGACTTTAATCTGATTTATTATCATTATTTTCAAATCATATTTTGGGCAATCAATTTTTTAGCACAACCTTTAACAACAACTGCGATGATACCCCCAGTTTCCACTTCCCATTTCCGATGGCCCACGACCTCCAAAAATGAGTTAATAGTTCCAGAATGCGCAGTCACACCTACTATTTTTATATCTCGTAAAGTTGGATTTTCGTAAACATAATTCAAAAATTGTCTAGTTCGTATATTCTGCGCATCACTTGTTTCACGAGTAGTAGAGTCCCATAGTTTATCTTCTTCATTGAAACCTGGTTCAAAGGTATAGAAAGGGAATTTGGTATGGATTTCGGACTTGGTACTTCGTTTGTCGCAGGTATGTAATCCCATAGTTTCTCGTAACGCTTCACGAATCTGGGGAATTTGTACTGTACCATTATGCAATGGCGGCGGAGAATATGTCAGTTGGAATGTTTGTAAGGCTCGTGTAAGTGGGGACGCAAACTGTACCTGTGGGAGTAATCCATTACCTAATCCATTTCCAGTGGCAGATACATCAGTATTATCACCACCACCACACCATCGTTTGCTAGTGCCTAACGCAATGCTTTCCCAAACATTCCAATTTCTTTTTGCCTGATCTTTTCCTTTCTCAGTGAGATCGGGATCTGGACCCCAAACAATTGTTCCATCACCATTAAGTTTGCTCCAATAATCATCCCATTCTTTTTGTCCATATTTCTCAATTGCGAGGTTATGAAAACCCTGTCCATGTCGTTCTAGAATAAACAGCTTGAGTTCGTCATCCGCAGCTAAAATCTGGTATAGTTCTTTCCACGGGATCAATAACCCGAATGTTTCTGTATAGTCATAGTCTTTGGGATCAAGCAATGGATCTGATGTTGCAAAAATCCCAGATGATGCGTCCATATAGGTGTAGGAACATGTTTCAGACAGGCCATTGAAAGAATCGTACGAGTTCATGGTTGTAAAAAAGTAAATAACACCCGAAAAAATGGTTGAAACCAGCCCAATAAACCACGCCATATATATAGTAGTGGGTATGTAGTATGTATGTAAAAAAATTATATTTTACTACTCAAAAACATTCCCAAAAAGTCTTCAAAACGGTAAAAAAAAAAAAAAAAAAAAAAATCTTGAATACAGAGGTGGTCTGCTTCAACAAGTGTTGAAGTCTTGGATTAAAAATCCAAACGCGCCCTCTCATATATAAAGATAAATACATCAGTAAAATCCGAAAGTGAAATCTCGCAGTATGGTTTTTACTATGTTGAGGTTTGACTAGAACAAACAGTCAAAAAGTGAATGTATGTGGGTTCATAGTAGATGTTATGATGTATCAATTGATTGACGTGTAACTTATAATCAAGATTCATTTAAATGTTAGTTTGACTAGACAAGTTTTCTCAGTTCTATACTCGTTATTTACCTGACACTCAAAAAAAAAAATAAAAATACACCAAAATGTTTATTTATCTATTTTAGGCAGTATTATTTGTCACATTTATGCTTAAAAGTGTAGCATGCAGAAAAACCTTAATTAAATTTCAATTACATAATAAATATATTAATAATTATCTGTAAATCATGACAAATCATTTCTTGAGTTTTTTCTGAAATTTCCGAAATAAAAAAGAAACAAAAATAAAAAAAAAACTCTGGGATCTTCAAAAAATGATCCGAAAATCAAAACGATTATCCTCAAAAGTGCTTACTGATGACATCCAAACCAAATCTTTACATGAAGCTGTAACTAGACCAAAACGGAAATGTAAGCATGTTGATATTAAGTTAGAAGAGCCGGAGGAAAAAAAGGTGAAGGCTAAACCCACCGAAACTGATGATTCAAATGGGGTTATTCAAGAGGTGGGTAGTAATCAACAATTTGGCAAGAAGTGTATTAAAAGGGAAGAAGAAGAAACAATATCTCAGCCAGATCAGTCAATCTATGATTTGGATCAACATAGGTTAACTTTTGATGAGGTAGCTTTCCAAAAAAAGTTTCAAAATTATGTTTCGGCTGGTAGTAAAGCACCCGAGAATTGGCTTGAGATATATAAGCGCGTGAAGATTATGAGAAAGACAATGACTACAGCCCCTGTAGATACAATGGGATGTGAACGTCTTCCAGATACCACGAGTAGTCCTATTGTCCGAAGATTTCAGTTGTTGGTGGCATTAATGCTATCATCCCAAACCAAAGATCAAATAGTTTACAAGGCTATTCAAAGTCTCAAGGCGGGACTACCAGGTAAAGAACTCACTCTTCAATCTGTTCTTGCATCTAATGAGAAAGAAATAGACTCACTGATTCAAAGCGTTGGTTTCCACACTCGAAAAGCTCAGTACTTAAAAAAAACCGCACAAATTCTTCATGACAACTACGATGACGACATTCCAAACACAATAGAAGGAATGGTATCACTTCCAGGTGTAGGTCCCAAGATGGCCCATTTATTAATGCATAGAGCTTGGGGAAACGTGGAAGGAATTGGTGTTGATGTTCATGTTCATCGACTTTGTGGTATGTGGGGATGGTCAGGCAAAAAAGGCACGGTGAAAGATCCTGAAGATACTAGGAAAGCACTAGAAGATTGGCTCCCACGGGAATTATGGATGGACATTAATCCTACACTTGTTGGATTTGGTCAAGTTGTTTGTGGATCACGTAAAAAGAATTGTGACACTTGTTTGGTTGCGGAATTATGTCCAGGATTCAAGAAAAAGAAGCCGTAGTAGATATAGATAGTGCTTATTTTTTATTTTTCATTTTCCTTTTCTGAGTCTTTTTATTTTTTCACTCACTCTGATCTTAAATCATTCCTTTAATTCTTCTTTTTCTTACTACTTGAAGATTTATCAACTGTTGGTTTCAATATATATATTCTTCTGGTCACTGGACCAAGTTTTTCAATTAAATCATTTGTACATAATAAACATCGCGACTCGTATTCGCTCCTGATAAGCATGAAATTCAAGATTTCACAGTTCGTACCAAAGAAGCTTCACAAGGCTTCAGAACCATCTTCAGAACAGTCATCAACATCGTCACCACCTGCAAAACGACCATCAAGACTTCCATCGTCTCTAACTGCATTCAAATCTTCAAAACGAGAAATTGATCTTCAGCCGCCAAAACACAAAGGTCGCATTTTAAGCGAACAAAACGATCAATTGCATCGAACAACCTCTTATTCATCTACTTCTTACTACCATACTAAAGAAAACTGGATATCTATCTCGGAACCATTGCCACTTCCCAATCCTTATAGTAATATTGTGATAGATCCAGATTCTGAATTGAAGTTTGAGTCACTTACCGTTTTGATTTACAAGCCTTTAATTATGACGCCAACAGTTGTAACTCATCTTAGACGTCTTAATCCTGATATTTTAGTACTACCTGACATGTCATGGTTTCAACAGGTGACAAAAATTCTTGGATATGTTTCAGGAGGATATCCGATTTATTTTAGACCTGACGTTTTTTCGCTGTACGACTTTGAAAATAGAACTCCTGATAATGATCCCATAGCCCCTCCTACCCCGGGATCACCCAACTATACCCTACCAACAAGTCCTATGAGTCTCACAAAACCACCCACACCCATATCACCTACTCGACCCCCACTAGACCTTCTTACTTCATATTCTACTTGTGTGTTGCGACATGACGAATCAGGTGAATTGATAGTAATTGGTTCTGATCCCATCACAGTCGCGAAATGGACAGCTAGATTTCAACCTCCATCAAGTTATAGTAAAGACACTAGCGTATTAACGCCTACTATGCTAATTACTTCTATGAAAACTAAATTTGAACAATCTCATAAGTGGTTAGGCCTCAAGAAAGTTTCAAATAAACGTCAATACGAGTCTGGTTCTTCTGCTGCCGACACATATGATGTATGGTATTCAGGAGACACAATTGCTATTGACAAAACACACTTGCATGAAAATATGAGTCAATTCAAGTTCAGGATTGACAAATATATATAGACCTTTTTATCGATTTATTTTTTGATGGTGGATATGAATCCATCATACGAATTAAGAAAGTACAGTGTGATAGTGAAGTGTACTTATGTATTTATATTTATTTGAACCTAGGCATTACCTTAATAGATACATTTTAGAGTAGAGAAAAAGGTTTCGAATCATTTATTCCCTAACATTTATTGCATTTTCTTCATAACAATATGAAATTATAATATTCACACTTTCTTTTCCAATATTTTATTTCCAGTATCATCATTCTAGTGGCCACTTATTCCTCAATATATCACAAATATTTTCCATTTCAATTCAACTTATACCAGAACAGAGTTATCAGAGAAAAAAACATTCAATGGACCAAATATTTTTTAAACCTGAATGGAAATACAATTGCTCATTACCTATTAGTTTTAAAGTACTTTTTTTTTTTTTTTTTTTTTTTTTGCTATGTTGTTTCTGTAATTTTAAGTTAATAACTTTTTGTGTGCTAATAAGTCGAAAAATTATATATTTTTTTTAATGTCAATAAACATTTTTGGGTTAGTTCATAATGAGGTCTGTTCGAGATCTTATTCTGGTTCCCATTTCTTGAAGTAATCACTTTTTGATATTTGTTTGGCAATATTTGTAGCAAGGTACTTTAGAAGTATCAACATTCATGTAAACGAACAAACTTACTACAGTTATCAATTTAGTTGTTTGCATTATATTATTCTCGGTATGATACGATGTCTACAGCAGCACGACACCCTTCAAGTGCCTTCAAGATGGAGAAGGATCCCAATATTGAAGGCGTCGTGTGGGATTAGTAGTAGCACCGTTTAGCCTCGCACATCTCCGACGTACGGCTTTACACACAGACCGATATTGAGACTAAACCCCCTGGAGCTAATCTTGTTTCTTATAATTTTTCCACATTCTACAGGCATAATTATTATGTCTATGTAGATCTATAATCTAGACATAATTATTATGGCTCTGTAGATTTGTATTCTAGATATATAATTATTATGACTCTGTAGCCCTCTATTTCAGGTATAAAACACACATTTCCATTTCCATTCCATTTATTTTATTTTTATTACGGAGAGAGACCAGGCCAAGCAACTGGCTAGATAACACAAGAAATAAAAAAAAAAAATATTCCGTCGGGAAAGCCGGTGGTTCATTACCTGCAAACGTGGAGATTTCCGATCACAAAGGTGTAAGGCTGTTCCGTGCAGCTGGAATCCAACCTGCAGAAAGGTTCACTATTCAGAATGCAGATTTATTGCAAACCTTAAGTACGTATTGGGAATTAAATCTTATATAATACGATGAAATTTTGATTAGTCACAAATTAAATTATTTTTATATTACTCATCGATACATGTATGTACAAGGTGGTGCATGTTATGTCTACTGAACCTGCGAAAACAATCGTAATATATAAATGTTTAATAACAGGAAATTCAAATAAGGCATGTGCTATGTACATATATGTGAGAAATATATATATTTATTAGGAGGAAAAATAAGTCGTGAAAGTTATGGGATTATAAGGCGGTAATACGTGTTGTTTCTTGGAAAGACTCCGAAGAGTGAAACACCATGTAACTTGGTATACGGAATATGGATTGCATACCAAGAGAGTATGGATTTACATATGTACATAGATAGGTAAGTACCTACCTATGTACCTACCTATGTACCTACCTATGTAGGTAGGTACGTACATACTTGATACTCCTCGTTATTTAACGTATCTTATTCCAAATACTTTCCTCCAAACATACCCCCAAAATTCATTGAGTGAAGTCCCAAATAAGGTTATCAATTTGACTACGCAAAAACGACGGGCGGATTACCAGAAAACAAAAATTGATGGTTTTCGCGCAATTAACCTTTCATATAATCATATTGGGGGAAACAAAAATTGATGTTTTTCGCGCAATTAACCTTTCATATAATCATATCGCAGAAATTTTTAAAATTAACCTGTTCAACAATTTCCAATTACTCAAGAAAATCCAAATCTTTCAAGGTAGAATTGCCTGAAAGATCTCCAGGCTGACCAATAATTTATTTGAATTAAGGTGAACTCAGAATTACGCGTTTTGTTAAGAAATAAAAAACAGATAAAATCTAATTACTCAGAAATTTCTGAAACTTATTGGAATGTCTCGAGAGACAACGCGTAAATATCGAAAGAAGAATAGCAACCTGTAATGTTGTTAAGGCCCCAATGCTTAAGCCAGATTCAGCAAGTAAAGGACTCATATGGTGCGAAAAATATAATATTAGAACTCAATTGTTTTTATTTATTTATTTATTTATTTATTTTTTTGCAGCGTCATCTGGAGTTATGAGACCTCAATGGATCGTGGCAAACCAAGTAAAATTTGTTTTGGGAATAAAAAATTCAAACATTATCCAGGCTACCTACAAAAGGGCCATGAGAAAAAGGAGCTTGCAATAATGGTATTATGTGCTTTTTATCAAGTTAATGGCCCAATTGTTTGATTAAAACCACACATTCTTGAAAGAGATACCTAGTCAAAAAAATAGTGGGTACACTGCATTATTATATGTCATGGTTTTGCCGGCCAAACTTCATAATGTTTAGCAACCTGGTTCATGCAGGACAATGCCCCTATATATTTATGTAAATTGATCTAACAATAGGTTGAAGAGAAATAAATCAACACACTTTACAAGCCAGCCTATTCTCCTGATTTAAACCCCCTAAAATACATATGGCCCATTCTGATTTATTCTTTCTCTATCTCTTATTTACATATTCACCATTTTAGATACACTTATTTAAATTACTTGTTTTACTCCTTAATCCTGTTTCCGTTGCTTGAAGACATAACACATAGTAGTAAAAAGGGAAAAACAATAAGGTTTAGTTATGAAATGAACTTTTCTCTTGGACGGACCCAGGTAGTTGCAGCTATGTACGTAGAGCACGTGTTCATCCCTAGGTTTTTGCTAGGGAAGTATGTATATGTAGGAAGTATTATGTTGTGAGATAACTAGCATTTGATAAAGACAAAGCAAAGAGTCCAATGTGCATGTGTTAATAGGTATGTACAAATATGCGCATGTGCATACATGGACTATGCTTATCATAGGATAAGATACATTTGTCTTCAAATATTTTATTTCATAAAACATGGAAGTTTTTCTAAAGAAAGAATTCAAATGTTTTCTTGCAATGTTTGATCATTTGCACCTTTTTTATATTTTTAAGGTGTCAATTTTAAGTAAAAATAATATAGCAAGTTGCATGAGAAGAAAGTAGTAATAATATTTTACCTCCTGTTGTTAATATTTGAGTTGGTCATATTTCTCTAGGCTCCTATTTCTTATCATAGATACATTGGATAGTTCAGTCAAGTTACATAAGAAACAATCACAAGGGCAGCATGGGCATTTTATGGTACTGACATAACAGAAATGTGGAGTTACTTTCCGTTTTCCTCTTGGAATCAGGATTGCTAAACAATGTATCTACTACCCACACCAGTCAAAGCTTGCATAGATTATATTTTCTTTCATATATGTTGTCCTAACAATATTCTTTATTGCTACTACAGATAGGGCTACAAACATTCAAATGTTGTTACCTACGTGCAAATGTAATGTCTGTACTCCTATTAATGTATTATTGGAGCAGTTTATATGAGGGGAAGGTCCAAAAGTTAAAAAGCATTTGAAACTTAGCTCAAAATACAAAGAAAAAAAGATTCTTACAGAGTATTAAAGTTTTGATATTATTTTTTTATTTTTATTTTTTTTTTATTTTATTTTTTTTGACAGGCTTATCATAGAACAAAAAATTGCTGCGACTGAACTGTATAAACAACTTGGAAAAGCAACTTGACTAGTAGAGTTTGGAGTAGGCACCTTTAATGTGTGAATTTGCTTCATTATTTCTGCTTTTATTTCTCTCTCTAGAGAACAAAAATTTATATGGTGTTGTCATTTCATCACTAGTCAAATAAATGTACTAATGGTATGAAGATATATAAATATATATATTAGGTTTTTTATTGTTAGAGAATTGAGGAAAAATAATGTTCGACGAACGACTGTCATGGTGGTCTGAGTTATCTTTTTTCTTTTTGAAAACTATATACCTACATGTAGTTTGTATAGAGATGGATTTCAACAATTTATGTGTTATGAGCATCATGAATCTAATCACAATAAGGTAAATAATTTCCTTATAGAGAAGTAAAATTTTTAGGCTTTTTACCAGATCTTTTCTTTTTTATTTTATTTTTTTTTTTTGAGTATTCTTTTTAAATATATATAGTCTAGATATGACTAGTTGGGATATATTACAGAATTATGGCGGGGCCATGGGGAAAACCAGAAACTAGATGTACTGTGGATCGTATGATATAGAGTTGTAATATAATGTATGGATTTTGGATGAAAAATGCCGAAATAAATTTATTCTATGCCAAGTTCTGGTCAGTGACTGAAATTTGTCACACCCGCACAGGCCGGGAATTGGAAGTTGAAACCTGTGCGTAATACCACTCCTCCATACAGCAGGGTATTTTTTTTTAGAAATGATAAATCGATAGTAGCGGAACTATAGAAGTTAAAACACCTTCGAGTTAGATAAGAAATAAAAAGTTGGTAAGAGTTGCCACAATAGTAAGCTGAATGGCTTGGCCTACATGAATTAATGAAACATTGAGTGTATGTCCAAATTGCGTCAGAGGGGGAAAAAAGTTACTCTTCCACCTTCTTTCTAAGGTGTTGAAGAACGTATTGCCAAACAGTCTAAGTTAAGTTTTAGTAACTATGTTTCAGCTATGTATTTCGTGATCCTCATATAATAACGCTTTGACATTCTATTAAAACAGTTCCATATACAGAGACATGAATGTGCATACATAGTGAACTCAGACAGGATATGTGCGCAATGTAAGTAAAAAAGTGCATCCTACAATGACAAAATAAAAACCAGTGGATTTTATTTATTTAAACGAAAAATCCGTGTTTTGAATAAAGTGGAAAAGAACTTCCCAAGGCCTTATGGAACGGCTGCAATTGTTCGCAAACCTTAACTTTCATCTATACTAAAACTACTAATATAGAACAAAATACATTTTCAGTATTTTATTTAATTATTTTGTAAATTTAGCTGGTCATGAGAGGACTGCAATGAGAAATGATTTTCATATCACTCAATTATGTTCAAGAAAATCAATCGATACGATGATACAATCTAACTGTTACAGTAACTATTATGTACATCGCTCTATTTGTATGTGCCGCAGAAAACGAGCTAGCAAGCCACTTTAAAATCAAGATTATCCGAAGACTCTATTAAATAGCATTCAGTGTTGCTTAGATCAATAAATCCAATTGAATTTGCTTTTTTAAAAAACCAAGAATTACATTGGAAATATTAAATTATAGCAACAACAATAACCCTCTACTTGATACAATCAGTTTGTATTTGCATGCCCAATCAATGTGATTAAATTAGACAAAATTTGATGGCTAAAACTTTCCAAATTATTTCTTGCTTTACAACGTAATATTACCACTTTCTAATTTTTAACTTTATTTAAAGTATAGAAATGTATCGGGTATGTGGTACAAGGCCAATTTATTACAGAGGCAGGTAATTCTTTTACAGTAGTTTTTCTTCCCAATAATTTATTTCATTTTTTTTTTCTGATCGATATTAATGTTTCAAGACCTAGTATATATTTTCAATTTCGTAGAAATACTTTACTTTAGCTATAATTGCAAAATATACGTATCATAAAATATGGCAACATTGATAATAAAAATTTGTAAAAAGGAACATCTCAGGGTGCTGAAAGAAGACGAGAACAATACAAAGTTAAAGTGAATGTTAACAAATAGGTATATTTTTATCGAGCTATAAAAAGAATTTCATTTATGGTTCCAGAAGAAGTGTATTTGTCGCTGAGAACTGAGGAGCAGAAGCAGCAGTAATGATCATAGATTGATTATCATTCTAAAAGTAATTAGATCTCTATTAGATAAAAAAAATTAGAAATTAAAGGTTTTACTGAAATTAAGTTTCCAAATCAAAGATATGTATATACTTAATCGATATTATTGATGACATTAAACATATAGAAACTTATTTGAATTAACCGGATTCACTCCTTAATTCTATTTTTTATACTATTGTGAGAATATCATCTTTATATTGATCTTTTTTTAGTAAAAAAATTAATATAAATCGCTATGATCGATGGTTTACATTTGGTTACGATTATATTAATACAGGTAGTCAAGTTAATAAATAGGGAGTAAACATGAAACTTTTTTATTTTATTTTTTTTTTTTTTTCAGCTTCTGAATTTTTACATTGGCTAAATTGAAATATTTTTTTTTGATCTTTTTTTTTTCTTTTCACTAATTTTTCAAAAAGAAAGAAAAAAAATTGTTATATAAGATTTGTGGCCGCATTATTTTTCAGAAAAGTTGGTGAGCCACAGGGGGGCTTAACAGCCACATTGTAGATGTTAGCCTACATGTGCATGTATCTAAGAAGCACAATTCAAAAAAAGATTATTGATAAGTACTTGTGTAAACATAGAGAAGGTATATACATACCTACCTATGTATGTACTTTGAAATAGTCAATGTGACATACAAATTATTTTCATATTTTAAGTTTGAAAAGTAAATGATCTTCGATCCATTGAAATTAGCTCAGCCGACGGTGTATTGGTGCACTCTACAACATTTAATGTTTTTTGTGCCATAATTTCCCTAATACCAGATTTGAAATCCTTGGGATCAATAAAATAAGATGACTTGGGAAATATACAAGAACCATTCTGTATAAATCAACCGATACATAGTAAGTCTGTTGTCATACGTACACATGTAAGAACCTAAGTAGGTAACATATATTTCTTCTCCCCAGAGAGGAAGAAAACTCATAGTCTTCAGTGATCTGAATTCCTTCTCCGCTTAATCGCATAGTATAATGACACCTAGTCACTATGATAAGCGTAATGATAGTTATAGCAAAGTTAATTACACTTCTTTCCCTATTCCTCCTACTTTGCTTGGTTGTCACCATAAATCCTATAGTACATACCTATGTAGGTAGGAAGGTGCCTACATATGTGTCTACGTTACCAGATTCTACGCAGAATCAGTTTTTAATTATCATTTTCGCTTGAAATGTTCTTTTCAATCCTGGCAAATCAAAGCGAGTACTGAAAACGACTTGATGTATTCAATATGATATTTTTTATTCCCATTTGAAACTTTCTCATTTTTTATATAAACCTCCAGATTCAAACTGCGCAGTGCTAATAAACATATGTATATTGATTTTATCCTATGTACATGAGTCTTTGATTCTATTCACATGGTACATACATAAACTATATGTATGATATGCTATATAGAAACACACTGTGCATGTTGATTTGAAAATCAGTAGCTCCTACTATTATCTGTACGCATTCGTGAATTGCTCACGTCGATGCGTGCATACATACATATATATGTACATAGCGCTACATACTATTATGTTTTCAAGGAGCGGAAACAGGATTAAAGATTGAAATGATTAATTCCAAATAAATTCCTATGTCTCCAATATGGTGGGTATGTAAATAAGAGATAAAAAAAAGAATAAGAGTTACAAGCGAGGAGTTAACCTACGGGTTGGTTATTATTGAGTGTTCAAGATTAAGGACTTAGGACCTAGGCGATGAGGACTTGTAATACATATTTTCAGGAACCCTCCTATCCAGTCCCCACATGCACTTATTTTGGGAGAAGTCAAGTCTTTGAAATTTCCCGTCGATGTTGGATCATGGATGAAACATAATCGATCTGATGCATTTAGGGATATGCCGACTTTGCGTGTCTACTATGATGGAATACTAAATATAATGTATAGATTACATACTCTGTGTAAATTTCGAAATCGTACATATACTACATATGTAACTAGTATGCATAACCATACAAAAAAGTACATACATGGATCATTGAATACTGATGCCATGTGTGCATGTTAAATACAGTGCACGCATGTGTATGTCTGCGATATTTCATTTCTCTCAGCTACTATCATGTATGTACTGTAGTAACTGTGAAACGTTTTTAATAGTCAGTAATTAATTTATGTACCCCTTTTTTACAGCATTGGAATATGATTGATCCTGTTTTTGCAAATTAATTGGTCTATCTATGTGCATACTTTCAAAAATGCATGCACATATATGTGGTTATTCATACAGTATATTCATATATACCTGTGCATACATACATTCTATATAGGACTATGTAGCAGTTAAATCCATAAATCTAGGGCGATATTACAATCTGGCTGAAGTTTGCAAAGCATACTATCCATTTAATTTTTAGCTTCAAAGTTTAAAGTGTTTGTAGACAATTGAACAATCGACATTACTATATGTACTTACGCTAATTAAGACTTGAATACAATTTATTTGTGCTAGTATTATATAGTATAGATCCCTATTTCTTACGTTCTAGGTGTCAAGTCTAAGTTTTATGTTAGGTCTCAAGTTTTATTCGGGCCTTAGAGGTTGGGATCTGTATGTAATACGTGTCTTCCTAACCCATAATAAAGATCGCTGATACGATGGGCACTTCTCATTCCCCCTACTACTTTGCCACATTTTATACTACTTTAATTACATAGGAAACTTATTATAATTAATCCTTTTGACATTTTATTTATCTTTTTCTGGTCAGATGACTCAACACTATGTACAACTATACATATATATGGTAGATGTGGACCCCATGTCTTTCACTTCCTGTGTGACAAGTGGGCCACAAAGCGTCAACACACCACACGAATAACTAGCCCGTTGGTTCACCATATGTACATACATTTGAGTGATTTCGTCTTTTATTTTATTGCTTGTTTTTTTTTTTATTTTTATATGAAAATCATCGGCACAAAGTTTAAATTTGTCTTTGTAGTAGCAATTAATTATTTCTTGGTGAGACCATTGAGTTGAACGTTAAATATAGTAGGTTCGAGACATAAGTGCGGGTACCTGAATTATACTACATTCAAATATGCATAAATGTTCGAAGTATAATTTATCTTCTAAGGTTTAAATGCATAAAAGATAGATGTCAATTTTATTATCCTGTTTTACATATAAGGAAAGCCACTGTTTCCTATAACCGCAAAACTTTGAATAAATATGTAAGCTGCAGTATTAATATCTACCTACCTACCTAGGTACCTAGGTAATTATTTGTATATTACACTATGTTTATATATGTATGATACCTTCAAAATATGCTATTATAAAATTATGAATACGTTTATTTATTACCAGTATGAATACTATTTGAAAATTTGTTCGACTCAATCCCACTTTTTTTTTATTTGTATCTCCCCTACAAATATTGAAGTAACCTTGGAAGTCTATTTGATTGGATATGTGTTCATCTTAGCCAAAATGACCAAGTCTACGACACTTAGTACTATGTTTTGCGGCAATTTTTATGTTATTGTCGTAATAACCCAGTTTCTAGAAGTCAACAAAATTAAGAAGAAAAAATAACCATTTAGGGTTTGTCTCACCAAATTAATGCCGTGAGTCCGTTATATCTAACTAATTTTTTTGATACCAAATATAATTGAGGTAAAAATATGTATGTTAAATTTAATGCTAAATTAATACTAGTTGTTGCACTTTATTTGAATTGTGCATAAAAATGGTTTAACGTCTAGGCTACTCTAGGATAGAGCTAACATAAAATAATTGGAAAAGATTTTTGAATTTTTTTTAAGCTTTGGTCAATTGTAAACGGTATACATTAATATGTGAGCAGTTCTGTTTTTTTTTTTTTTTTTTTTTTTTTTTTTTTTTTTTTTT
>JAJMJJ010000131.1:0-11333 GCA_030568955.1 Geotrichum siamense (nom. inval.) | reverse complement strand
AACAAAAAGTTTTAGAACGACTTTCATGTTATTCTTTGTTCTGTGTCATACAACATTCTAGCAGCTATTATAGGTTTCAAATGTTTTGTTATATATTTGTATTGTCATAAGACACTGTTGATTTTATATTGCTTGAAACCAATTTGTAATAATATGGATGCCTATTGAGTATGAATTTATATGTCCACAAGACAATTACAAAATATATGGATTTTGAAAGACATGTAAAACATAAAGTTGTTTTTCATTGATTTTATTCCACTACTTTGACTCTTGTGAACATGCCAATCATTACTAGCACTATTACAACGTAAGAAAAGATATAAAAAGTGATCATTATTCTGTTATATTATATATATATTTTTTTTAATATTATCAACATCATCCTTCTTTAACACTTCAACATTCTTTAATAGTATAATTTAACAATTTACAATGGTTCAATACAGACTTGTTATTGCATCTGCTTTTGCTGCAGGTGTTGTTCTCTCTGCTCCCGTCGTTGGAGAAGTTCCTCATGCTTCTCTCGAATTGGAACCGGCTCACATTGCTGGCAATGTTCTTGGAGTTAAGAAAACTTGGCATTATACCGATGGAGGAAACAAAATCTCTGGATTTGTTGCCGTAGATGGAAACGGATCTAGTGCTTCTTCTTCTTCCTTATCTGGAAAAGGAGTTGGATTAGTTTTAGGAGGTGGAATGATTTCAGGAGGAGGTGCTTCTGAAAGCTGTGGTACTTCTGGAAACTGTGGTACCTCTGGAACTTCTGGAACTTCTGGAACTTCTGGAACTTCTGGAACTTCTGGAACTTCTGGAACTTCTGGTAACTCCGGTACTTCTGGTAGTTCCAGTTCATCATCATCATCATCATCATCATCCAGTTCTTCTTCTGGGTCAGGATCCAGTTCAGGATCGGGTTCTAGTTCCGGATCCGGTTCTAGTTCAGGATCTGGATCTAGTTCTGGATCAGGATCTAGCTCTAGCTCTTCTTCCAGCTCTTCTTCCAGTTCCTCTTCCAGTTCTGGCTCTGGATCTACTTCAGGTGGTGGAGCTGGAGGAAGACCAGCTCGTCCAGCACCCCCAGTCCGTCCTGCTGCCCCTGCTCGTCCTGCCCGTCCTGCTGCACCTGCTGCCCCTGCCCGTCCTGCTGCACCTGCTGCACCAGCTCGTCCAGGATCTGGCAGCTCCTCTAGCAGCTCCTCTAGCAGCTCCTCTAGCAGCTCTTCCAGTAGCTCATCAAGCAGCTCCAGTGGTTCAAATGGATCCAACGGTGCTAATGGCAACAACGGTGCTAATGGCAACAATGGAGCTAATGGCAACAATGGATCAAATGGTAACAATGGAGTTAATGGTGAAAATGGCTACAATGGATATAATGGCTACAATGGCTACAATGGCTACAACGGTGAAAATGGCCATAATGGCTATAATGGCTATAATGGCTATAATGGCTACAATGGCTACAACGGATACAATGGATACAATGGCTATAATGGATACAATGGCTATAATGGCTACAATGGTATCAATGGTTATAACGGATACAATGGTTATAATGGCTACAATGGTATCAATGGTTATAATGGATACAATGGCTACAATGGAGACAACGGATATAATGGCTACAATGGCTACAATGGTGATAATGGCTACAACGGATACAATGGCTACAACGGCGATAATGGATACAATGGCTACAATGGCTACAGCGGTGATAACGGTTACAATGGCTACAATGGGGACAATGGCTACAACGGTTATGGAGGATACAATGGCGATAATGGTTCCAACGGTAAGGGCGGTTCCAATGGAGATAATGGCTCAAATGGTAACAGCGGTTCTAATGGTGGTTCTGGTAGTACAGGTGCTGGAGGAGCTGGTGGCTCAAGCTCTAGCTCCAGTTCTAGTTCTAGTTCTAGTTCCAGTTCCAGCTCAACTTCTGGTTCCGGTTCCGGTTCTGGCTCCGGTTCTGGTTCTGGTTCTGGTTCTGGATCAGGTTCTGGATCAGGTTCTGGATCAGGTTCTGGATCAGGTTCTGGAAGCTCTAGTAGCTCTAGCAGTTCCAGTAGCTCCAGCTCCTCTGGTTCCCGTGGAACTGTTGGTACAGGTGCCGGCTCCAGTTCTGGCTACTCTGGCTACTCTGGTAATGCTGGCTACTCTGGCTTCATTGTTGGTCACTCTGGTCACGCTGGCTACGCTGGATACGGTACTGGTAAATCCAAGGGAGCCTGTGGCTATGGTAAAGTCAAGTGTTAAAAGAAGATCAATATTTTTTTTCATGGCTGGCCCATGATAATATTTTTGATTTTATTTTTTTTTTTTTCACGAACGACATTGAAAATTGATTTGATTAATTCCTTTTTTTCTTTTTAAACTCTGAATTCTGATTTATTATTTTTATTTATTTATTTATATTTATATCTATTTTGAATATTGCTATTTTTATTTTAATTAATTATTGGTGGATATATATTTTTTAGTGCTGGGATAGTTGGCGTAATAATGAATTTGTTGTAGAGAGTGTGTTAGTGTGAAAACCTTATCGGAAAACCCTTCCCCAATTTTTATTTTGTTAATACAGAGTCTTACTCGTTTTTCTGAACGTAAGCTTGTAAGAAGAAATGATATTTTGCATGGCCAGCTTCAAAAATTAAAGTGTTATCCATGTTATGAAGTAGAGTGCGAAATAGAAGGGAATGATTCCTGTCAACACGACTAAAATTAATTCGGAATGTACTATCTACTCTGATAGTTGAAGGTCATGGCGATTGATATAACTTTCAAAGATATATTGTCTGCTAAATAGAGAGATAGATACATTATATTGTTTGCTAAAATAATTTAGTCTTCATCTCTCTCAATCACTCTAAATTTGCAACTTTTTCTATGTTGTGCTGGCCTTGTGACCACCACAGGACGAGTGTAATAAAATGTTCCTTACAGCAAAATACATATCTCCCAACAACTAAATACCACGTTAAATTTATATTTCTTTCATACTTTCTTTGATACCTTAACCAGATAAATACACTTTTTTTTTACTCTAAAGTAATATAAAATTTAAAAAAAAATACTATATTAAATTTGCTGTTGTACATTTAGTTAGAAATGGAAATTGTTTCTTGGCCATCATCAATGCCAATTGATTCTTCTCAGAGAGGGGATTTTTTGGGGCAGTCTGTTCTAAACAGTATCGCATACTCTGATAACAATAGTTCGGAATGGGAAACTGATTCTGAATGCTCTGTAAGTGAGGAAAGCAGCAATGAAAGAAGTTTAGTTGTGGCGACTAAGTCTCAACAACCAGTTTCTTTGCAACCTGATCATGAAGAAATTGAACTTGCTATTTTGTCATGCAGATTAAAGAAGCTCTTGAATTGTTCTTCTGATTCTATAAGTCTCACACTGGATCAAACAGGACTAGAACATCTGTCTTGTCAGTACGACAAATTTCAGTTTTTGGAAAGTCTTGTATTGCGAGGGATCAAATTGAGAAAAACTCCGCCGTTTGTGACAACGTTCAAGCATTTGAAAACTCTAGATTTATCTGATAATTTACTAGATATTTTGCCGTCGTACATAGGTAAACTACAGGCATTAGAGAATTTATATGTCGCTAGGAATAATCTTTCTTTATTGCCAAGTTCAATTGGATGGCTTTGGAAATTGAAAACATTGGACTGGGATGGAAATCCACTTAAGCCTGAAGTTGTTGAAATCCTGAAACGTTTAGGTACTAAACAAGTAGTTGAGTATTTTCGAGATTATTTTGCATATGGAGTAGGAAGCTATCGTCCTTTTATTGCAAGTGGGTATACACCAAAGAAAACGTCGAATTTGATTAGAGTTGGTACATATAATATTTTATGTGAGGCCATGGCATCATCAACAGTTTACGGGTATACACCAAGTTGGATGATCATGTGGGACAATCGAAAGCAAGCACTTTTGAATGATATTTTAATGGCCTCTCTAGATATAATATGTCTTCAAGAAGTCAGTTCAGAAAGTTTCAAAACGTGGTGGAAACCTCAATTAGCAACTAGAGGGTACACGGGTGTTTATTATCAAAAAACTAGGTATGTGGCAAAAAATTCTTCTTTAATCGATGGATGTGCAACATTTTTCAAACCTGCTAAATATCTTTTACTTAAAACCCACTTTATACCTTTCAAATCATATGGAAATGAGTATCTCAAAAATTCTGGTGATAGTGCATCTCGAGTTAAGAATCGATTTAATGTAGCCCTTATCTTGGAACTATTTGACTCTAGAATTCGGAAAAAAGTTGTTGTTGCCAACACCCATTTACATTGGCATAAAGATTTTGGTGATGTCAAAATTGTTCAATCTGCTTTACTGCTTGACTATATGTCAAAGATGAATTTGTGTCCATATTCGTCAAGAATTATAGTATGCGGTGATTTCAATTCGATGAAAAATAGCGGGGTGTACGAATTAATGAGTACTGGAAAACTATCGCATGATCACAAAGATTTTAGTGACCATAAATATCCTTTACTTAGACTTAAGTACCCAATTGCATTCACATCAGCATATAGTACTATTTCATGGGACACTGGAGTTTCTACATGGTGTCCAGGTTTCTCCGCAGAGATTGATTACATTTGGCATGGAAGTGATATCAAAGTTACAAAAGTCTTGTCAGGCATACATCCTGATACAGAAGAAGGAATTGGTATGCCTAATGCTCATTATGCATCAGATCATTTGTTACTTGTTGCTGAAGTAGAGATCTTATAAAATAAAGAAAAGATTTTAGTAGCATGGTATCTACATACACAGATGGAACCAACAAACAAAAAAAAGAAAAAAAAGAAAAAAATAAAATATGAAAAGTTTACAGCAAATTGAAGCTTTCACAAAATGAAAATGCACTGATATTTAATTTGACGGTGTTATGAAATAGTTTAATTGATTAGGGTATGTAGTATATGGTTGTTTTACATGCTAGATAATGTGCTTATTATGATTAAATAAAAATAAAAAATATATTTTATTTAAAGTGTATATTTTGCATTAAAGCCGTTTTTTTTTTATTTTTTTTTTTTTAATTTTTAATCGCTAACATGACATCCGTTGTATATATATTCTAATTGAATTCATTTTTATGCAACAACAGTTGAAAATTATTAACAACATTTGAATGTGTGAAAAGATGTGTACCTGTAATAAATGTGGGTGTAAGCCGTACCTAAAAAGGTAAACCCCCCACACAGGCCTCGGTTTCGAATAGTGTTTCCGAGCCGAAGAAAATTCCACGTGCGGTTAGTACATGCATTTTTTGTTATGAATAGGTGGCTTCTCAGATCAACACTGTTTCATCACGCTACTTTCAAAGCAAAAAAAATTTACCAACCCCCAAAAGTATGTAAACCAATTGATATATAACAAATTCTTTAATTTTACATGGGAAAAAAAAAACTTTTTCAATAATTGATAATTTATTGATTCTAAATTATAAATACATTATTATTCACATAGATATATATTTTGTGTTTTCATGAAAGAAGAATTTAGTTGTTCTTCTCGAAGTAAGCCTTTGACTTTTCAGGGTCAGCAATCATACCCTCATCACCCTTGTGCCAGTTGGCAGGGCAGACTTCACCATACTTCTCAACGAATTGGAAAGCATCGACCAATCTAAGGGTTTCATCAACGGAACGTCCAACAGGGGTATCGTTGATAGTGATTTGTCTAACAGTTCCTTCAGGATCAATGATGAAGATACCTCTAAGAGCAATACCTTCTTCCTCAACAAGGACACCGTAGTCCTTGCAAAGAGTGTGGTTGGTATCAGCAACCAAAGGAATATCAATCTTTCCAAGACCACCTTCCTTTCTGGGGACGTTAGTCCAAGCAAGAAGAGAGAATTCAGAGTCAGTAGAAGCGAAGAGAACTTCAGCACCACGTTCCTTGAACTTGGCAGCAGCCTCAGAGTAAGCAATGATTTCGGTAGGGCAGACAAAAGTGAAAGCAAGAGGGATGAAAGCGAGAACAACCCATTTGCCCTTGTATTGCTCAAGAGAGACTTCTTGGAAAGTACCGTCAATGACGGCTTGCTTCTTGAAAGCGGGAGCAGGGTATCTGACAGTAGCGACCATTGTTATTTAGAGGTGTGATTGATATTGAGAGTGTTGTATGATAAAGAAGAAGGAAAAAAAAAGGGGGAAGTGAAAGGGTATTTATGTGATAAGACTTGGACCACGAAAGTTCTGGACTATTCTATATTGAAACATATTACCCATTATAAATGAAAGTTCTAGAATTCTCCTACCCTGGCATCATTCAACGACCAAAATAACCATGGTGCCAAAACACTCAGAACAAAACACCATTAAACCAACTCAATTCCTTTTTTTTATCTTTTCCATGAATTAATCCATTACAAATTATTTTCCTTTCACAACTTTCTCTACAATGGCCACTTTCAACTCTACATAATGTTTTATATCCTTTGATCGGCCAATCAGCGTTTCGTGATCCAGTCAGTAATAAAGTTACGGTTTATAACAATATTGCACTCTGCGGGTGATATGCCTTAATCTAGTAGTCTACTGATACTCGTTTACTGTATAGTGATAACAGTATCGGAATAACTTGTCAAACCTTAAAAGTTACTGCACTCACAAATCTTATTGACAGTATCCCGACCTTTCATATTACAAACACTTTCCAAATCTAGAATCAACACGTCTAACGTGTGTATCGTTCATTAACACTCTTTCGTCATATTCCATTGTAGGATGATCGTATACCTCGTTAACAATGCTTAAAATCGTCAAACGACACATTTACATTTCAAATATATCCAGTTTAACACAAAACATTGAAGATTAGAATAATGAATATAGGACGTTAAGTCAGACTTGATTATTCATTCATATATACGTATTGTTTGATTCTTTATTAATTATTCGTTCAATAATTGAATGAAGTGTTACCTTCTATTCTAATGAATAAGCTGAGTAATAATGGCTGAAGAAGATTAATAATTATAAATCTAATTAAAGTCATATTATGAATGGTACACAACATCTTTGGCCACTACAAAATACATACACAACAAATGCACAGTGAGTAATGTGACCCGCAAGCAAAACAATGATGAGCGAGCCAAACACAGGAAAGTGTATCTTGCAAGAGCCGGTGATAGTCAAAGTATTGTTACTAAGGAAAGATGGAAATCAGATGTGAGTGACTCCGATATGCCTGACGCTTGGGGAACATTGTTGCCACGTACCATGGACATGGTCGCCAGGGTGTCGGAGCCGACTGAATTCGTTCAATATGTCCCAATGATTATGGATTTGTATTCGACGCCAATGTACCCGAAGATATGGATGAATCCGTAGAGAGAATTAACGTATTGGTCAGACAACTACAAAGGTACGCTGGAGTTATTAAATTCCAAGTTGGGGATGGGTTCAACGAAGTCACGAAGATCAACCCCATCGAAGAAAAACAAGACAACAATGAAATGAAGATTGAGAAAATGGCCTACTTCAACCAGCAAATGTTGCAAATAGGCCACCGTTGGCTAAGAACCAAAATCGAATTCGATAAGAAATTTAAGAAACTTCAATAAGTTATGTTTAAAAATGAACCAGCAGAGGAGCGCAGGTACTCGTGCCTTGGCATACTTAGTAAGTCATTGAAATGATTAGTGCAGCAATTAGTTACGGAAGTGAGGTTGAAAATGGAAAATCAAGCAATGGACACGAGGAAAATGACATCTGCCAATCAAGGATATACTGAAAAAGCACAAAAAAATGAAGAAAAATTTAAAAGGTTGGAAAAATAAATCGTCAACTAAAGGAAGGGATGAAAGATGCTAGTATTAAGCTAATCAACTCCATCCATGAATATAAGTTGAAGGATGAAGAGCTGCACTTGGCTATCGAATAAGAAAAAAGAAAAGACCTCGGTAGAAGAAATAAGTGCGAGGTTAGAGTTGAAGAACGAGATTGTCTGCAATAGTGAAGAATCAGAAGTTCTAGGTGAGAACATCAAGATAATTGAACGCCATACAGGACGGAGACCCGCGAAGTGTGAAATGGACGTCACTGCTGTAAGGGACATTTGGAAATTATGGCTAAATAGACAAAGAGATACTCAAGAGATCGTAGACAAATTGGGTGTAGTTTTTCAACAAAAACTAGCTGAAACAACCAAGAAGGAATTTCCTGTAATACAAAGCAAGTTATTGCAAGAGACGATGCATTCCAGGACAAATAAAAGCATCAATGCTAGGATCAAGACTGTAGAAGATAACAAGAAAATGTGACCGTAGGCGGATAGCGCTAGAATCTCATGTAAACCCACAGCGACAAAAGCCTGAGTAGAACTAGAAAAAGGTTGACATCTACATCATACGTGTATACACACGAAGAGTCGACGAACCAACCAAGGAACTTGAATTTGCACTAAAATTAAAGAAAAAAATATGGAAAGAAATTGATCGAGGCTGGGGATGTTACTCCTAGAGGGCAATACAATTGAGATTGTGTACTAAGAAAAGAAGGAATGGGTTTTCAAAGTCTTCCGAGACAGTTGTCGATTCCATGAGAAGGGCATCTGCTGTTATCGATGAAGTCCAACCTGATGCTACTGTTGAACGCATTACGGATGATCTAAAAAGGTCATTAGAAGTTAAACTTACCCTTGAACCTGTTAAAATAGGAATTGATAGATATAGTATGCAATTAACCCTTTGTCCAGTTTGAAAGTGAGGAGGACCTTGAAACCACAGAATATAAAACACCTAGAGTGATGTGGAAATCACTGAGAATTTTGAAATATGCTTCCAAAAAGGTCTGAAAGAGGTACAGTTTTACTACGAGAAGACTTAATTATGTACACCATAACGATCTACAAATGGCCAAGCAGATATTAGAAGTTTATCCAAAACCGAAAAGAGATCAGGTATACTCAGATTGCGACATCGAAAATACCAATTTCCAATAAATTAATTACAGAAGGACAACGTATAGGGAAAGAAATAGGAACTAATTAATAATTTTACGACCAGAAGATGATTGTAATGTCTTAGTGGATAAAGCAAACATGGCGTATGCATTCTTATATTAACAATCGGCCAGTTTTAAATAGTTTACAATTGTCCGCGATAAAAATGGATTATCCATCAAATCTCTTCCATTAATACAAAGTAAGAAATAATAATAATAATATCTCTGAAAATAAATTTAGAACGAAACTTGGTAAAACTATTTTTTTACTGATTCAAATTCTAAAATTCTTAAAATTCGATACACACATATGTACATATGTTTTAATAATAGACCCGGCAGGCTAGCACGCTAGCTCAAAGATCCAAACATTTTGAATCTTGAAAAAAATTTCATAAACAATTGGTTGTAAATTGTCCAATATGTATGTAAATTGCTATGTATATTAAGTAAAACACCAGAATCATATTGTTTCATCTATGTACTATAATGTTAACATTGAAGGTTGATAATATTGTGAATTGTTGGAAACTCTCTATCCAAAACCGTTTAGTTGGTACGTATCAAACTTCATACTGGTACATAGTTTAATTATAATGGTTTGTATAATGACATGGTCAAGTGGATGTAAATGAATACATTTACAACAACAAGGGTTGAATTATTTTTTCTGCTTAGATAGAAAAAAACCAATTAATGTTATAATTATAATGTCCTCCATACAAGATTGGGATTTAGTACCACCATACCATATTGGGATAGATGACCACCACATTACAATCATATTTTTTATATAGAACTTTAATCTGATTTGTTATGAATATTATTATTATTATTGTTGTTACTATTATTTGGTTGTATTTTGATGGTTACAACGTTATTGCCACTTTTTAACCTTCTTCACTGAATGTAACCTGTTTTATTTGTAGATTTATCGCTTTATTATATATATTCCTGGTAGATGTATGAATTATCTTTAATTTTGGATTTGTGTTACATTTATATACACCAATAATGCAATCAGAACTATATTTACCTAATGAACCTGTTGATCCTACTAAAAAAGAGCACTAGCCCCCTGTTTCATCCCCATCATTGGAACCCTTGATAAAAATCGGTGATGGGACGAAAAGCAGAGTATTCTCAAATTGTTCAGGAAGAAATAAAGCGTTGTTGATTGGTATAAACTCCTCATCTATAGAAGAACATATAACGTTGATGCCAGAAGATAGTACAATTGATTTGATTAGCGATAGAAAAGATGAGAACACAGAAAATTTATTATCATCACATGAAAACAATAATAATGTGAATATAGCTAAATCTCTTGTCAACAAAGTGAAAGATGTGTTAATACAACAAAAATTTGAGGAGAAAAACATGAAACTTTTAATTGATGAAAAGAACGAACCACAATGGCCTCAACCTACTTTAACCAATATTTTGGAGGGATTATCATGGCTAGCTGAAGATGCAGAGAAAAATGATTCCTTATTCCTATATCTTACTGGAATTAGTGGAAAACTTGTGGCACGTAGTAATGCAGAACATGAAACTTCAATCTATTATGGTATGGCTCCAGTAGACTTTCACACCGCTGGACCCTTGACAATTAGCGAAATCTATTTGCTACTTATATCTGCTTTACCAAAGGGTGCAAAACTTACAATCTTGGCCGACACAGGTTTTTTATGTCCTTGGTTACAACAACTAGGTTTAAATTACTGTTACTGAGGTTCTTCCACAGTTAGTCATGAGAAAATAGAATGTTTACCAGAAAAAGAGTCAATTTCTCATATTGCAACCTTTCAACGTATCAAACAAATGTATCACTCACATCAACTAAGTCATTTAAGAGACAAGTTTCATCATTTTCTTCACTCATCCAACTCATCTTCCACATTCAACTCCAATTCTCGCTCTTACGGAAACCCCGATATCCAAATACTATTGACCGATGACATTAGCTATTGTCCCGTAGTAATTTCGGCTGATAATGCCGAATGTGATAAAAAAATATCGATTTATGATTATGACTTAAAAGTTGTTGGCAAGTTGACAGTTGGGTTCGTTGAAATTATGAATAGAACTCATCGTGAAATTTTTCAAAAGGATCAAACTTACGCTGAGTTTTTTACAGAGTTAAACACATACATGATGGAGAATTATGGCCTTACCTTTGAAATTATTTCTTCTTTGCTACTTGATGAAAACTCCATATTGAAATTTTAAATCTATTATATACACTTGTAAATATAAAGACCAAGTATTATTCCACACGTAGAAAACAATATATAAAACACAATTTCATATAGTATGTGGCATATATTCTACGTTTAAAAT
>JAJMJJ010000130.1:16479-39166 GCA_030568955.1 Geotrichum siamense (nom. inval.) | reverse complement strand
AAAAAAAAAAAAAAAAAAAAAAAAAATAAAACACACTATTTTGGTTGCTGCATTCCCATTAAATCAAAATATTTTGGCGTACAACTTTGGCTACTCCAAGTAAACGAATTTTCAGGATCACAAGTACATTTACCATTTGTATGTACAGATAAATCTGTTGGACAGTTTGTTGAAGATGAATGGGTGTAGCCAATTTGATTAAAATAATGAACTTCATTTTTGGGTAGAAACAAGGAAGCTGCAATGGAATGGATAGGAGCATCACCCCAACGTTCATAGAAAAAGCCACCAGTTTTATCAAGATAATTGAAATAGTCAGTATAGGGTTTGGAACGCCAAAAGTCTAGGTTGGCTATTTCAAAGTTGGACCAGAAATGACATAGATTGTATGACTTTAGGTTATCTTTAGAAATGAATTGTTCAAGATTGTCGTCAGTAAGATAGTCCGGGTGGTTCTTTATAAAGTTGGCAGTATGGTTCCAAAGAGAAGGTATGGTTTGAATGTATTCGTACATTGAAATGACAAATCCATATTTATAGCCGTTTTCTGCCATTTCTTTAAAAACATCATTCTCAATGTTGCAACAAATTCTTATATCATCTTCAACTCTCCAATAATATTTGTACTTATCCATAATTGGCAGCTTCCAAAAGAATCCCGATTGAAACCTACATATATGCCTATACGATTCAGAATCACCATGAATAATTCCCTTCTCTTCCAATTTCTCTCTTTCTCTCCTAGCCTTCTTTTGATCAATCCACTTTGGATATGACCAATACTGGCTTGGAATAACCTCATAATTAACATTCCCTGACACTATCCTACTAGTCAATTCAATAAATTCTTCACTAAATTGTTCATCGTTAACAAATGTCCAATCATAATGATATTTATGGTTGAACCTTTCTTCCACTTGTCGAATTGATTCTGATATTGAATAAATGTCAGAATTTTTAGCTAATACAAGAAATGTTGCTGATTCTCGTTCATATTCAGGTTCGTCATATACTGGTTGATATGCTTTAAATGGATTGAAACTTTTTAAATGTATAAACCAAATTACCTGCACACTGACAATGACAAAGACTATGATGCTGAGTAAAGCCCTTGATAGACTATAAGGTAATTTGGTTGATCCCATTATAGTTGCAAAAAAGATAGTTGAAAAGAAGTAAAAAAAAAACCGCTAAAGTTATAAGGCGTTTAAATCTACGCAACACTAAGCCGTGATAGAAGAATAAGCTCGAAGACAACATAAAAATGTTGTATCATCAACAAAACCTAATTGCATGAAACCAACATCCACCACAACTTCAGTTACAATGTCCACAAGAGAACAACGTGTACCATAATAGAAAACCTGTACCACTAATATTAATATAACTATAACTATCTATGAAATTACAAGTACACCACTAATATTAATACTGATTTGATTTGATTTTATTATTTAATATAGTATAATATTGGATACTATTGTATTGTATTGTTTGAACTCAGTTAGAAAGCCTATTCTGGTTCGTACTTCTTGATAATTGTTTTGGCAATATTTGTAGCCAGGAAACTATTCGCTAAGGATCTTGAGCTGTCCCAAATCATATATCTACCGATGGGGTTTGACTTGGATATAAGACCGTTTGTCCTTGAAAGAAATAAGAATCGAATGGATTCCTCACGGCGATCTTGTGATTTGCAGTAGAATCTCTGCCACAATCGTAACATGTTGGAACATTGGTATGCTAGATGAGTTATGTTTCCAGTTCCCGGGCAACACCGACGTAAATTGGGGGCATCTGGAAGAGCGGAGAAATTGTTGTAGCAAAGAATTTGTCCTAAAATATTCAATGTTCGGATATCATATCATCATGAGATAATAAGGACAGAGCTTCCATATATCAGTTCCTACTTTTGAACATCAAAAAGAAAGAACTCGGGACTTGCAAGATATTGTCCTTAGAAAATCATCCAGGGGGCTCTCTTGAACTATGATGAAACTAATCCGTCACTAGGTTCATCCATTAGTAGAAGCTTTGGATGGATAGTAATGTTGAGACTGATCATGCTCCAAATAGTATACATCTTTTGTCGGGGGGTTATCTGTAACAAGGATTCTGGTGCTTGAATTATAGAGGGATTGAAGAATTTGCTGATAAAAGTCTTGGTTGTACGGTCGACAGAGTTCACATATAGTAGCAGAATGGTATGGCAGAATACCTTCTTGATAGTCAAATGAAGCCATATTTATAGCGAAGAACCTATACATAAACTTGTAATCGCTTGTATATATGCCACAATCCAGCCACTAAACTCCCTTGGGTGATGAAGAAGTCTTTTCTCACTGGCAGCCATCTCTTACCAACACCAGATAGCAGTTAAGGATTCAGAAATTGGGAAGATGTCATCAGAGTACAATAATGAAAGAGGATCATTGTGTATTTGTAAAGAGCGGCATTTGGATTCTAAAAACTAACGGATCTTCATTCACGGGAATTCATTGCCAGTTGGCTTGAGAGAACCAATCTGTTGAAAGGGGGAAAGGGCAGCATGCGGGTGTTAGACACAAAATTTTCTATTTCAGGTGCTTTGGAGATTAAAGTTGTGCCACATATAATCTAACAAGAACCATATGGCACATATTTTATTGATTTACAAGTATTTCATAGTTGTCTGTATGCATAACTATTTGTGAGGTTGACACCATTTGTATGCCTGCTGATAACGGAAAGAAAGGGTAGTGATGAAAAGAAAATGTTTTGGCATAAATTTATGTATGTAGAGTGCCAGCTATTTCAAGTAGGGGTTTAATACAGTTTGTTCGAATTGCTGATCCCTCTTTATGATACTAAACGTGTATTGTCTTTAATGAGTATTTGAAATTTGCTGCTGTTCGCGTACCTGAAATGGTGCGTGTACGGGATATGGGAGACTAAAGCCAAGTTTTTTTTTATTTTTATCTTAGACCCTGCAGTTGTGTTATTACTGTACCGCAGTAATTTGTATTTGTCATTTTATTTTTTATTCTATTGGATGTAGGACACTAAATAAGGTATTACGTACGTATTCCGTTTCACACGTTTTTCTTTCTGGCGTATATTATTCTTTATATATTTACTATGTATCTATATATCGATATCTATCTATATATGTACATATTTTTTGTAATTTATATTTCCCTCTCATTCATTCTTTTTCTCTCTCTCTCTCTTTCTCTCCCTATGTGCCGTATGTCGATTTTTGCTAATTATGGGATTGCTTAGAGTTTCTTCTGGACTGTCTAAGGCAGTTATGGGTTTGGTTTTGATAGGGTTTGTGGGTCTTCAGATCATGTTTATATCTGGGTTGAATTCATTAAATGATTCGGTTGCAATACTGCAATCTAATTCAGCATCATCGAATGGCCAACAAGGGGCAACGAAATCAAGTGAGAAAATTGCATATGATCGAGAGAATGCAACATTTGTAGTATTGGCGCGGAATTCCGATGTTTATTCAATTTCAGAATCGATTAGGCAGGTTGAAGATAGGTTTAATCATAAATATAATTATGATTGGACATTTTTCAATGATCAACCATTTGGTAAAAAGTTTATCAATATGACAAGAGCCATGGTATCAGGGAATGCTAATTATGAAGTTATTCCAAAGGAGTTTTGGGGGTATCCTGATTGGATTGATACAGATAAGGCAAGAGAAGAACGAAACAAAATGAAGGAAAAAAAAATTATTTATGCAGATTCGGAATCGTATAGACATATGTGTAGATTTGAATCAGGATTTTTTTGGCAAATGAAAATTATGGATCAGTACAAATATTATTGGCGAGTTGAACCCGACGTCAAATTATGTTGTGATATTGAAAATGATTTGTTCAAAGAAATGAGAGAAAACAAATATAAGTATGGGTTTGTGATTTCAATGTATGAATTTATCGAAACTATTCCTACACTTTGGGATACGACTTTACAATTTTTAAATAAACATCCGGAATATTTGAATCCAAACAATCTTGTTGATTTCATAACTGAAAAACCTACAAACAATATGAATGAATTGCATCTTGGATCTTACAATAAATGTCATTTTTGGAGTAATTTCGAAATTGCTGATTTGGATTTTTGGCGTTCAAACATATATCGAGAATATTTTGAATTTTTAGATAGAACGGGAGGATTTTTTTATGAACGTTGGGGTGATGCTCCAGTTCATTCTATTGCTGCTTCTTTATTTTTGAATAAAGATGAAATTCATTATTTTAATCAGGTGGGATATACGCATCCTCCTTATACAAATTGTCCAGTGGATTCAAATGTTAGATTAAATGGAAAATGTACTTGTGATCCGGCAAAATCGTTTACTTGGAATGGGTATAGTTGTACTGGACGGTATTTTGATGTAATGGGTATGGAAAGGCCAAAATAATAATGTGGAACACTTGTAATAATAATAAAGATGCACATACATATGTAAATATATGTAAATATATATTTTATACCATTAAAACAACCTTGAAAACAAAACAAAAAAAAAAAAAAAAAAAGGCGCAAAATGTTTCTATATATATATATATATATATATATGCCTATTTCAATTATCTTGGGATTCCTTAACAGTCTTTCGTCCTTCAGCAATATCCAAGATTTTTCTATGAATATCAGCAAACGAACCAAAAGTAGTATAAGGAATACCTTCTCTATCACAAAACTTAATCAAATCCTTACCTTCTTTTGCAAACAACAAATCCGTTTCCCTTGCAGCAGAAAGATCAGATACCCCGTCCCCACAATAGAACAAAGTAGGTCTTTTTTCCAACTCAGCATATGGTCTAATACATCTCGATTTATCATGACCAAAATCTGATTCATCTCTATATATGATATCCCAAGATCCATCATCTTTCACAATGGTCTCGTTTGACACGATTTCAATTTCATTGGCCGCTTCCTCTCCAACCAATTTCGTCAACAACGCTTTAATAATCCGTTTCATTCCTGAAGAAACAACAACAACAGGAACATTATTCTCACGTGCCCATTGGTAAAAGTCTTTGAATCCCGGATCAAGTTCAACGTGGGTTAAAAGATATTCTATACATTCATCAAATGGTGTATCAATAGAATCCAGCATTTGTTGAAACCCATCTCTAAATGTAAGATTTCCCGCAAGAATCTCATCATTCAAAGCAATTCGTTTATCATATCCAAACCCAAGATTATGCGTCATGAAATCATTAGAATCTTGAAGTGTAACTGTCCCATCCCAATCTGTAAAAACAATAAAGTCAGGATTATTTTTTAGTGCTGGGGTGCCATTAATAACATTCATCTTGACTGATTTAATTGAAAAGAGATGAGTTCAAATAATAAAAGAAAAAAAATAAAAATAAAAAAAAGAAAGAAAATTGTTATGAAACGTGTCCAGGGGCATCAAAAAAAAAAAAAAAAAAACACGTCGGGTAAGGGCACATGACGTCATTGAAAAAATGGGTTACAACAATTAGTAATCAGTTACGTAACTAAATTTTGACAGGGGACAAAAAATAATAAACACAGCGGTTAGGGTTCTATTTCCTTTCCAGGAGCGTATAGACACAATCATATCAATCAGTCACATGACTTCAGATCTGAGCGATCTCATTGGACCACACACGATCTCTCATTAAAATGGCATTTTCTTCAACTTCATCTCCCAACTAATGTACTCTCGACATCAACTCATTCCATTCCTCACAAGTATAATCTTTCTACACGACCAAATAGAACAAAAAGCCTCAATTAGTAAGACATCAACAATCATCAGAGAAGAAAATTACACGTACTTGGGTAAAAGAATGGATCGAAGAAATTTCTTCGCGTAGTGCACTATTAACTATTTTGTGCCGCGATAAAGTATTTTTGTGTTTGAATAAATCGGATACAATGATGACTTCGAATGCTTGACCATGACCACCTTTATCCACCACCAACCCAATTGTTAGTATTAACCAAACAAACAAACAAACATGTTCACATACCTGAAGTATCTTTGATTTCAACATGCAGGGCATTTAACCTAGACCGTATTGTATAATCCAAATACTCAATACTGATCCCTTCTTGACTATTCATATTATTCACATCCAACTCTTTTCTCCATCAATCAAACTTCTTCCCTCTTTCTTTCAAAAAGAGTAAAATAAACGTAGAAGGAGGGGTTTAAATATAAAACAAAGAAAAGAAAGAAAAAAAAAAAAAAAAAAAATTATCTAAAAAATCTGATAATTTTCTTACGGATTTTAGAAATCCCAACTTTTTTTTTTATCCCTGTTTAGTACATATCTTTTTTATCTTAATAACGCAACAATTTTTAAATCAACCATAGACACTATCACCATTCTATGCTATTTACATATAATACACTGACCATTCCACACATCAATGTTAAAAACAATCCTTCATTACAAAAAACAAAAAAATTAATACTGGTGACCCACCAGGCCTTCTCTCTCCCAATAAAAATTTCAGGCCTGCACAACTCCGAGATCGGAGAAAAACCTTAGATTAGAAGTGACATCGATTCAACCAATGGTCCAAGTTCATAACTTTTCACTCAAAGAAAAAAAAAAAAAATAAATAAAAATAAAATAATAATAATAATAATCTATAAAAATTTTTGTTTTGGAGTTTTCAATACATAAATATTGTCTAATATCTAAATGCTTTTTTTATTTTATTTTTATTTTTTTCTTCCAATAACAAAATTAGAGGAATTTGCGCTTGTTGTTTACCTTGGTGAATGTTCTGGTATTGTTGCAAAATTAAAAAAAAAAAAATACTATGAGAATGTTTACTAGTTGATTAGGTATAGAATTGTGAGTGTGTTTGTTTGTAGATATGTTTGAGTATGAATGGAAGGCGATTTTATTTTACTTTAAAAATAATACTAATAATAAGAAATAAAATAAAGAGGGTTTTGATTTTATTTACTATCCTTTCCCGGAATTACAAACTAATCAAATAGTCAACATTATCCTTTATCAATTGAATTGCTTCATTTTTAGTCAATTCAGGAGTACTAATCATTTTTTCAATTAGCCAATCAATAGTTAGACTTATCCATTTATCAGGTTTAATTTGTTTTCCCTTTTGAGCTGAACATATTTTAATTATAACTCTACCGTTTAAGATTGGTTTTAGTTCATATATGGTTGAAAGTTTTTGGATGTTGATAATATTGATTATGGTGGAGATGGTGGACAGAGGAAATGGGTCATGGAGGAGGGTGCTGAAGTAGTGGGCGGCAAGAGTTAGGCGCCAGGTGGAACCTAGGCGGCGAATGTAACGAGCGATAGAGAGTTTGGAGAAGTCCGGGAGAGGAGTGGACAGGTAGCTTAACGCACAAGACACATTGCGTGCCATTTTCATACTTAACTTAAGTCGATCTTTTACAATAACTAACGGGGCATGCTTCGTATCCTCCATCACATCAGCATACGGTATGAGCAACAAAACCAAATAAAATTCCACCTTCTCTGTACTTGTCGTCGTAGCTGCATCCACAGTCAAATCCATCAACGCCTTGTTCAAATACAACCGTTCAAGCGCCTTTGCATATTCCCTCATATCCGGTAACTTATATTCCATAACCACTTTACTATCGTCTACTCTAAATATAATAGAATAAAGATCAGTTAAATCAAGGTATTGGAAAAAATTAACTGGAGAAGATAAAAGACATTTAAGGATTTCGACACCGGTACGTTCATTTTTGATTTGATGAGCTAATTTTGTTCGTAAATCAGTATCAGTTCGGAACAAATCGATTGTTTCTTGATTAATTGTGAACTCGGGCATTCTACACCCAAATCGCAAGTATCGTACTATTCTTGCTGGATCTTGAACAAATGTTTCCCTACCATTAGGCGGCACTAACACTTTATTTTCTAAATCTTCAATCCCACCATTTAACGGATCATACACTTCTCCGTCCTCCACTCCATAATACAATGCATTAACCCTTGCATCCCTTTCCTCTGCATCTTTCTCCAACCCCACCTCTTCATTCTCACTAAAATCAACATCTAATCCATCAATCCTCACGGCACACACAACTTTTCCTTCCCCTTTATCAATTGTATAATACATCTCTACCTTCATCCTATCTTCCTGCCTCTCTCCTTCCACATACTCCTTCATCCCTTCAACAAACGTCACCGCTCTACCTTTGGATATAACTATATCTATGTCATTACTCTGACGCCCAAGAATCTTGTCTCTTACCCATCCACCACAAACCCAAACACTAGGCCGGTTTTCAATATTTTTCGTACCAATATATCGCTTAATTCCTTCAAACAACCGTAATTCTGCTGGTAGAAGACTAATAGATGTTGATATCGTCATATTTTATATAACAAAATGAAAGAAAATAAATAAATTCAAAATAGAACGAAAAAAAAAAGTGGATAATAAAAAAGATATGTCGAAAGATGCAGAGACAGAATTCCAAACCACAATGTTGTATATAGTTGAAACAAATATATATGGGGTAGCATTTCCCAAAACTAGAAATAAAAAAAAAAAAAAATAATAAAATTTATTCAACCTTAGCCGCACGTAATACAGATGCGATGTAACGCTCCATACACACTCATTTTATTAGACAATTCGTTTATTTTTAAAAAAATCTCTTTTCTTACCTCTCATAAATATATTTAGCTTTTATGTTACTATTCCAAATATTGAATTGTGGTAATATATAAGAATGTAACAAGAATGAGGTTGTAAACTAACAAAGATTAATTTGTGGTTATTGTTTTTGAATATAAAACAGGAATAGCAGCAGAGTAGTTAAAAATAATAATAAAAAATACTGTAGTAAATAGTCCAAATATGAGTCGTTGATGGTATCAATAAAGTTACATGGCACAGAATTGACGGGGGGCAACAAGAAAAATGATAAAAAAAAAAAAAAAGACATCAGCTTGAAGAAAAGATGTCCTTACTGTTGTTTATCACATTTTCAACCAAGCAATTCTCCAACCAGAGTCCAAACAATATACAACCCCAATCCCTCAAAACTCTTTCCAAACCGATCTAAAATGTACCGGAGGTTTTTCCAAATTTACATTAAAATTTAAATTTTTCAACAATTTCACTTTTCTTTCAAGCAATATTGACGTTGGATATTTCTTCTGTTGATTATTATTGTGTGTGGAAGAAGGAGAGAAATTCAGTAATGTTTTTAAGACATACGAGGAATCGGTATAAATGACAGCGTTTGTGATTTGTTCTTCAAGGATCATGGTTATGACTTTGTAGACGGCGAAAAGATCGGCTTCAGTGGCATCAGTGAGCTTGTTATACTGGACTGAGTCTGATATTAAACGCTTAGTGTCACCATGATAGATTCCATGTGAGGAAAATCCTATACTGGGCTCGTATGCTGCATTGACATAAAAGCTTCGTGTTTGTGACATTTGGGCAACAACAGGAGTAAATTGAAAATAGTAAAGAGAAAAGATGGATATGAAGTTGTATTTATATAGATTATTACTAAGAGTTATATTCTCTTGTGACGTACGTATAAATTGTTCACATTACAGCTGTGGGGGGCAAAAGTATGTGAGAGGGAAAATAAAAAAAAAAAAAATTTAAAGTTAAAGATCCGTTCTTCCTCCTCACGCTAAATATTAAAGTTCAGCCAATCAAGTTCGATAGTCAAAACAGCAATTGCTACTGTTGTTCCTTTTGGGATATTTCCTGTCTGAATTGGGGGTTTTTATTATTCTAGAACTTGTCTTTTTTGGGATGTTACTGGTATGAATGTTTTATTTCTGGCTTCGAAATGAAGTTTCTATTCAACAAGGAAAACATTTACTGTTAAACCGTCCATACATAGGATTTTGATACGTTGTCAGTATCATTACAGAACTATATACTGCATTGTTAGAAAATGTAAAATTGTTTATTGCTACAAACAATACATATAAATTATGTATTAATATGGTTATAAATAATAAACCTCTGTGAAATACAAGTTTCAATCTCGATTTTGACTTAAAAACAAACATTTATATATACAATAAAGAAAACAACGATATGAATAGGTATGTACAGACCATTGAAAAGGATTTTTATGAGAGAGGCAAAGAGAGAAGGGGGATTTAGAAATTGAAGTATGAGTTAGTAACATCAATAATCTTCTTACCTCTACGATCAGCAACTTCATCTAAAATCTGTTGCTTTGTAGAAAGTGCTTCAATAACACCCTTGGCAACGTTCATATTGTTTCTTGATCGGTAAATGTTACCAGTTAAATCCTTAATACCAGCACATTTGGCAATTTCGTAAATAATATGGTTTACACGGAGACCATGACCAGGAGGAGCAGGACGTAGGTTGATAAGAACAGAGTGATATTTATGTGAAATTGAACCGTAAATTGTACGATCTTCGAAACGGGGGATATAAGTCAAGTTTCTGACTGCATTCCAATGTGCACGCGAAAGAGCGATAGATGTTTCAGTTGAATCCTTACCTTCACCAATACCCACATTACCTTGTCTATCTCCAACTATAGCAAGTGAATAAAATGATGGTTGTTTACCCTTTCTAGTCATGTTGACAACTCTCTTGGAGATCAGTTGTCTCACGGACAAACTTTTAATATATGATACTGATAATCCAGTCAATTCTTGTAACTTTGAAATATTAATACTAGCAGCTCCTCGACTTGAACTAATATCTTTATCCAACGAAACACCTGGAGGAATACGTTGTGGAATAGGTTGATAAGGTTGATCCATTTCGGTCCATTCGTGACGACCAAAATCGTATAAAGGATCATATTCAGAATAATCGTCAGTATAAATGGGTGCAAATTCGGTGTCCGGCAATTTACGTTCTTCCCACATTGCAGGATCAATATTAGCTTCAGCGGCAATAATAGATTTAATAAGTGATGGAGGATAATATTGTTTGAGCAGTTCCAAGTGTTGATCACGTTGTTCCTTCATATCTGCATCATAGTCTCCTTTTGGTGGAGCTGAGGACATGGTACGTCGTGATACTACAGTTGATTGGGCAATACCACGTAAAGGCACCGAAGCCATTGACTGTTTGAGCGTTCTAATCATGCCGGTGTATCCAAGATTAGGTCCTTAATAAAGTGGTTCCTCGTCGTTCCAATAGAATTGAGTAAAAAAAAAATTTCCACTTCAAAAATTAAGGGAAAAGTTTTTGACCAAGTGCTACCAAACATCAACACTATTTTTTCAGTAGGGTAACACAGTTAAGTTTTAATACTTGGGACATAAAACTAAAGCATAATTTAATATTTTTATTTATTTTTTTTTTACTTTTTGGGGTGTTGGGACTTTTTTCAAAATACATATATATATTTTTTTTTCACTTTTTTTTTTTTCTTCGATTATTATTCTGGATTGTAAGATCATTAATTACTATACCAAGATGGCCAAAATTTTGAGTAAAGAAGTGATATCAGACTCAGATTCTGATGTTGAAGGGTGTGTTTTGTAGATAGTCATTTTTTATCTTTTATTTTCTAGAATATATGTCTAACATGATATTTTAGATCGTTTACTCCTCCTAGAGGTTTCACACTCAACAAATCTCTAACTGGCATTCCTTCCGCTCTCAAAGGCAAACGAGAAGCTTGGTTAATCCAAGTTCCTGAAGATTTTGAAATTTCCAGTCTGAAATCACTTCCTCTCCCCCGCAACGTATTTGACCGACGACCATTCAATCTTTCCAACCATTCCTATGCCATCTCTGACAACTCTCATCTTTTCACAAACACCACTTCAACTTCTAAAAAATTAACCAAGCAAAGTGGTAATCGTATTAGACTACTTGCTGCTGGTGGTAGTGATGAAGGTAATTTACAAGTTTCTAAAAAGCTTTTTTCTCAATATCTTCAAATTACACCTGATGTTAAAATTCCCCAAATTAATTATGATGCTGTTAACATACCAAAGCCTAAGGTAGAACCTATTGAAGGTTTAGAAATTCGTCATTGGGCAACTGGTTATGGTCCTAAAGAATTGATAGAGAAAAAGAACTCGACTGAACCAGCATCAAAGAAAAGAAAGCACGATCCTGAATTAGAATTAACAAAACCAAAGAAGGAAAAGAAGGATTCCAAAGAAAAGAAAGATTCCTCGGAAAAGAAAGATTCTTTGGAAAAGAAAGAGAAAAAATCTAGAAAAGAGAAGAAAGATAAAAAGAAGAAAAAGTCCGAACGTTAATTAGAAGAAGAAGAAATGATCTATTCTATGTACGACTTTCCCATTTTGTTTTTATTTCAAATCATATTTATCAACATTATCTCCATTATCATCATTTACCATCATGATCATTATTCATCTGATTTTAATATCACTATGTTGGGTATAGACAACATTTGAGGGCATGAAAACTATAGAACTCTTCGATTTAGCACAATAATGAAATAAACGATAATATAAACTGTCCCAATTAACATTGCAGCTGTTTATATCAAATTATGTCAACATTTCTTCTATAAAGTTGACTTTTCTGATATTGCTTGTATATTTTCAAACCGTTATAAAATTTAAGAAACCCCGAAGATATATGGTATTGTTCTATGTTCAATACAATATATTAAAAATCATGGTATTTGTAATACATATAATTTTTTTTTTTGAACATTCCGAGGTTCCTATATAGTATCTAACATCATCTCTTTATCATGTAATCTATTCGTTTGAAAATCCTTCAATATCAAATTCAAAAATATTTTGTTTTACCGGATATCCTTCGACTGGAACATCGTGCTCATGGAGCGTTCTTTCAATATATTTGACATGACCAGTTTTCGAAACCAAAATAATAGTATTTGTTCTTGTTCCATAATAGACGCCATCACTAGAATCAGTATTATCGGGGAGACTAACGTTGATTGGAGGAATAAAAATACTTTTACGAACATGATAAAACACATCATCCGTGAGTTTCGCAGAATTAGCAGTTTCAATGGGGAAAGTATCTTTAATTAAAATATCTTTGAGTTGGTCAATAAGTTGTTCTTCGGGAACATGTCCTTGATTAACGATTTCTTCCAATGCTTGAACGCCTAAATGAACCTTAGGCCAAGGTTCGGTAACTTGGGAGTTGGATATTCCAATTGTTTCATCTCGAATATCCGAATTTTTCAATCCTTTTCCTTGTTCTTCGTTCAAAATTAAGCTTCCATTTCCATTTACCAAATCTGAATCAAATAACTTTAAGGCAGGGGCTCCTCTATTAGATAACAATCCAAATGGTTCAATCTTCTCACCTTTCTTTCTTAAAGTTCCACACAACATGGTAAATCCACCAGATTCTTTCAATCCTTGTTCACCATACTTTTCTTGTATTGATTTGATCCATTCTTCTGTTGGCAAATCCGAGGAAAGAAATTCCTTGGGGAATAACCCTCTAGAAATAGTGCCCTTATGTTGATCCGAATTGAGTTCATGAAAATTCAACAAAATAGCAAGACGTCCACGTTTACTCATTCCAATCCAAGTACCGTGCTCTGGTCGAGCAAGATCGTATGGTCCCAGAATGTCATCATTAGGAGGATCCCAAAACTGTGCACGAGAAGTTGGACGACGGAAATACTCATCACGATTAGACAAAACTATGAATGCACTGATTTAAAAAGCCCCCCACGAGTTAGTTCAGGAACGCATTAATAAACTTTCGATTACAGTAAATACATACTATTCTGGATGTCTGGTAGTAGCCAATAAAATACACATTCTGGGGAGGTAACAACAACAGCAAAATACAAGAAAGGACTTAGTAAAAGAAGGAAAAGAAGAAGAAAACGAATGTGGAGAGAGAGAGAACTTTTACCGAAGAAATAAATCCAAAGCCGAGTAAGACCCAATCAGGAAAGTCCCGATTTGGGCGTGTAGGCATATCATGATGCTCAGTAGACCTTCTCCACAGAACCACACACTTTTCTCTATTCCATTCATTACATGTCATTGGCTCTTGTTAATGTGTAGAATTTTATACAGAGATCACCATACTTTTTACATTCGAGTAACCTCGCAATATATTCCTTGTTTCTGTCGACAGAACAATCTTACAATTGTCGTCATTTCATAGAGGTTAATACATTAATAACTTCATATATCGGACTACAAATACAAGAACAATGCCAGTTTCATATCAAGATACTAACATGTCCTACAATTACTAATATCATCCGGATTATAGTAATTTAGCTGGTCATAAATCCCTTATAAGGAAAACAGTCCTGCATTGAATAGATAAAAAAAATATTGCTTGGAAATTCAGCTTATTTTCATACTGATAACTTTCTTTTACTACTACTGAATATTACAGTAGTATCTCTATACACGTTGTTTTTAGAGATAGGATAATACGTAATTATTTTAAGCAAACAATTGTTTTAAAATGCCAAGTTGTATTATAATTAAATGGTGGCAGAGAGTTCTAATATTTCATTATTAATGAAAATTTCCACTGCAATTCTCATATTTTATACTAATCAACAGTTATTCGGAACTTCAAGCACATTAATAGACAATACCTGAAGCAAAGTTGTGTCTTTCATTTTTTCTATTTGTTACCTCCTATACCAGGATCACATTTATAGTTTCTGTATGTCCTGGTTTCTGACTACTTCAGTGATGAATACTTTGTAACAGCATCGCCAAATATGTTTTACCGCTGAGAGCTTAGCATATAGAATGAATGTCTTGACAATAGTGTGAAAGTTCATAATGGAAAGTAGTTAGAGAAAGGCTAATATTAAGTAACAGGATGATTTATTATTTGAAAATGATAAAACGTAAAACACATAGTAAAGCAAATAAATCACTATTTTATTCGACTAATGATACCATTGGAATAAACGTAAAATAAAAAGCAATCATCAACTATTTACATGACTCTCCTAGAAAACTTTGCATATAATATTGATTTTTTTCAATCTCAGTAACAAATAAAAACTCTTCAATATTTCTAAAAAATAGAAATATTTAGTTTCTGGTAGCATTATTGTTGAAGAGGCATAGCATGGCGATTGAATAAAATTTATTTTGTTTTTTGTTTTATGAATTGCAGCTACAAAGCCATGTTCAAGATATATGTGGATTGTCCACAAGTAACACTTTGTTATACCTTTAACTTTTGAGTCCTCAAGAAACTAAAAAAAAAAAAAAAAAAAAAAAAAAAACGAAATACAAAAAACAAAAAACAAAAAACAAAAAATAAAAAATAAAAACAAAATAAAAAATAAAAAACAAAAGAATATATATATTTACACAAAAATATGGCACGACCAGTATCCAAACCAACAGAAGATGATGTACGTTTTAATCATTTTTGTTTTTTTTTTTATTTTTCATTATACAACTTTTGCTTCATGATTCATCAGTAACATGAAAAACAAAAAAGTCAATAAATACGGGAGAAAAAAGAATAATACCCAAGACTAACAGCATTATAAGTTGGTGAAAGCTCTGCTTGATGTTAGTAGAGTACTGCAGTCTACGTCGAAGATTGTAGCAGCATATGCGTCACGTATTAGCAAGCAGTCAATTACTCATAGGAAGAGAGGTAGACCAGCCAAATCCAAGATGAAAACAAAAGTTGTGGATGATGATATGGAAGTCAATGATGATACTAAGGTGAATGATAATACTAAAGTTCGATCTTCCGATAAACCAGTTAAACGAGGAAGAGGAAGACCAAGAAAGCTACACCCAATCGAAATAAAACCCAACAAATCCGAAAGCGATATCGATATCATCATAGACGACCCAGAAGAAAAAGACGACGAAGAAGAAGAAGAATACAATGATAATATCCATGTAGATGTAATGGAAGACGATGACAAATAATCAGACACTATGAATTATGAAAAATCTACCTATAGTGTATACAAACCCGCACATATTCATTCAAGCCTAAATACAAACACAACAAAATGTACCGAGTGGACATTCAATAATTCTCTTTTTCTTAGAACAGCATATATATGTATATAATTAAATTTTGGATTATATTACATAGGTAGTACCAACATATGTCTTCACTCAATGACAACTAGTAACAGAAAGAGCTGAATTCTACATATATATATATATATAACAATGCAAATCAAATAATATATATTGTTTATTTAAACTACCTTTAAGATATTCTATTATATTATTCATTTGTTAGCCAAAAAGGGGAAGTATCTGCAATCTGGAGTTTGTTATCTTAACTGGTAAGATTTGTAGGAGGAAAATGTATTTAATATTTTTGTCCAAGGAGCTGGGGAGCAAAAGAAAAAGGATTGCATAAATATATTTGCAATACCATTGTGTTTGATAGAATCAGACTGTATTTTTCAATTTTACATTATTGAGTAAAAAGATATCAGCTAGGACTATTTTGTTCAACTTATTTTGTCTGTCCAACTATAATGTTATATATTTGAAATGCTTTAAGGAGTGATTACTAGTGAAGGTGTAAGTAGGACATTTGTTCAAATGTTCCCATCATTTTCAACTTTGAAAGTATGAAGAATTATAACAATATTTAGGTTTATTTTATTTTACTTTTTAGTGTACTGTAAAACAATAGATATTAAAGAAATAAACTACCATTTGATTATCGGGAGGGCATACTAATTGATCTATTAAAAATGATGATAAAAAATTATGATTTATTTTAAAGCTTATATGAGACATATAAGAATTCTCCTTTGGAAATGATTAGTGGGATTGGATAGCAAGTAGTTTAAATTTGTTGCACATATAAATTATTGCTAACTAAGTAATGTTACATTAATTATATTTGTGACAAACCAGAAGGTTTATATTTGAAGAAAAATGTTTTTACTTATTAGAAATTTATTATTTTTTAAATACCAGTTGGTTTTCTTGTATTTTATTTATTGATTTTGTACCAAATATTTATTTTTTTATTATAATAATTTTTGGTGTTTCGCTAAGTTACCTGTAGCAAACGTTTGGGTATCTATTTTATCGCTAGTAGTATTGTGTTCAAAAGGTCTAATTCAATTTTTGGTATATATGGTAAGTAAATTTTTATTTATGGAGATCACCGACCTAATTTTGCAATTAAGGAAGAAAGTAATTGTTTATTGTCGCAATGAACTTGGTTAATTTTTAATGTATTGTGAGTCAATCATCTTGCAATGATTCTGCGAAACACTAAATGATTTCCTCACATCTTATTTTTTTCATTTTGGTGAAGAATTGGTTGAAATGATCAGGAGTAGTATTCCTCAGACTTTATTTAAGTGGTTGCCTGGAAATGAAGAGAAGATATTGTTAATTGCTAAATATCATTGTACTAAAAGAAGGTTTGGATTGGGGACTAAGGTGAATTATGATGGTATTAAAGGGAACGTTTGGGTTGGGGAATTGTTTAAGAGAGTGAATAATTCAGGATGGACTTACGTCTAGAAAGAGGTGGGAAAAGCTTTGGAGAAAGGTGAGAAATTGGATTGTAAAATAGTAAGAGAGTTTAAGGAGCCTTATTAAAAGTTGCAAGGGGTTTAGTTAATGATGGTAGTCGGCTATTGTTTTTGATTAATTACTAGCTTAGACTAATTTAGGGAAGATTTATGGGTTGTGATTGTTATTAAAAACGATCGATGTAAAAGCATTAATATTTAGATTATTGGCGTATAACATTTACCTGAAGTTTGATGCCTGTATTTTCTTTCTTCCTCTTCTTTTACATGTTGGCCATTTACATCAATTAACCACCTTTTTAATTTATTTCAACTGTAGTGTTCGTGAAGTTTTCTTTTGTACAGAGTAACGTTGGATGTTATTTTTCGATCAACAGTCCGCAGTTACGATGGTTTATGAATTGATCAACGGCGGTAATTAACATGTGGTAATTAGCTAATTGAGTTTGTTAACACAAGTTGATTGTTGTACCAGTACATGTACAGTACCAGTATTTCAATGTTGCGTACCACGTGTACTGCCATTAGTGGCACTGCTTATAGTGATTGTTTCAGTGCGCAGAACGATTGCTGTTGCCATGACAACTGAGGTGACCTGAGTTGTCAAAGAACACGAAAGAAGCTGAAAGAACGTGATTTTCCACCCCGGGTAACAGAACTTTCATGGCAAAATGACCATTTTGGCTGCTGCTGAAATGGCCACGAAGAAAAAGTGGGTACCATAATTTCTGTACCTGTGGGAAATAAAGTTTTTTGTGTGTATAGTAGAAAATTAGGACTTTGGTGATGATATAAATAATATTTCATCCGTCGAGGTTTTTTTTCTTTTCCTTCTTTCTTTTCTTTCTTCAAAGAATTTATCAGTATTTTCTTCTTCAACAACTAACACTATTTCTTTTCTTTCAATACTATTATAAAAAATGGGTAACCAAGTTTATTTCGATATTACTGTCAATGGCTCACCTCTTGGTCGCATTGTCTTCAAGCTTTATGATGATATTGTCCCCAAGACTGCTGAAAACTTTAGAGCTCTTTGTACTGGTGAAAAAGGATTTGGATACCAAGGTTCTGCTTTCCACCGTGTTATCCCTCAATTCATGCTTCAAGGTGGTGACTTTACCAATGGCAATGGTACCGGTGGTAAGTCCATCTACGGTAACAAGTTTGCTGATGAGAACTTTGCTAAGAAGCACGACAGACCTGGTCTTTTGTCTATGGCTAACGCTGGTCCTAACACTAACGGTTCTCAATTCTTTATTACTACCGTTGTTACCTCTTGGTTGGACGGTAAGCACGTTGTCTTTGGTGAAGTTACTGAAGGTTACGACATTGTCAAGAAGATTGAGAGTTACGGTTCTAACTCTGGTGCTACCAAGGCCAAGATTGTCATTGAAAAATGTGGTGAGCTCTAAACAAATTTCTTTAGTTTTCTAATGGCTTTTGTATCTTTCTATTTGTTTTTACAGTATATATATAATGAATCTTTATATTATTTGTGATGATGAAAATCTTTTTACCAGGTGTGCTTGTAGTTATTGCATATGATTGGATTATAAATATGGGGTTTGGTTTATGATTATTAATATATTATCACATCCAGCAGTTGCTGCTGCTGCTGCCAACAATAACACTTTGAAGTCTCTACAGCTCAATTAGCCTCTGAACCATGATCACAAAAAGTTGATTAAATAGCACTGTATATTTACCAATTTATGGAATATTAAATATTTATTCAAACTTATATTCAGGAATTGTAATTGATTTTGATACTAAATATTCATCAATTCCCCATTTACCACCAAATCGTCCATACCCACTATTTTTGACACCTCCATGAGGAACACTTGGTTCGTCATATACAGTCTATGATAATAATTCATGTATTGTTAGTAAAAAAAAATTTTCTTAGAAAGAAAAATAAATAATTAAGCAGAGAAAAATAAAAAAACATACCGAACCATTAATATGAACTGCCCCACTTTGTAACATTCGAGAAATTGCGATACCTTTTGAAATATTACTGGTCCAAACAGAAGCAGATAGACCATTAAGACTTTGATTAGAAAGTTCAATTGCTTCTTCAATAGAATCAACTGATGTTACATAAGAAACAGGTCCAAAAGATTCTTGTTCATAAATTGGCATATCTCTAGTAACATCTGTCAAAATAGTACGTGAAACAAAAGCAGCATCTGATTGTGTAATGTTTTCATTGGAATTGAATGCAGATATATTGGTTTGTCCAGCAATTAGATGTGCACCTTGATCAATGGCAGTCGTGATAAAAGAATTGAATTTCTTAGCAGCAGCAGAAGAGATTTGAGGATGAGAATCAGGATGTTTTGTATCATAGTGAAATAGTTGATCATTGGAATTTGAATTGGAATTGCTTGTAAGAGAACGAAGAATTGATATAAACTCATCATATTGAGATTGGTGCACAAAAACACGTTCAGTCGACATACAAATTTGTCCATTACCCAACCATGACCCAACAAGAGTATAAGTAGCAGCTTGATTAAGTAAATTAGAATCAATTTCAGAATCAACAATTAAAGGACATTTGCCACCAAGTTCAAGAACTACAGGTTTAAGATTTTGTGCAGCTAGAAGAGCAATTTGACGACCTACATGAGTTGAGCCAGTAAAGTTAATTTTATGAATGTGAGGCGAATCGATGAGTGATTTGACAACTTCAGAAGTTGATTTGGCGCTAGTGTTGATGAAGTTGAAAGCACCTGCAGGAAGTCCAGCTTCTTTTAAACATTCAAGAGTTAACCAATGTGATAAAGGAGACATATCACTTGATTTAAATACAACTGGACATCCAGCAGCTAATGGAGTAGCAACTGCACGCATAGCTAGAATGGAAGGCGCATTCCAAGGTGCAATTGCAAGCACAGGACCTATTGGTTCCTTCACAATCAATGGGATCCTCCCCATTCTTGAATAAGGAATCGTTCCATTCTGTGCATCAGATATCAACGAAGCTGTTTCACGAAGATATGATATTGCTTCACTGAGAAAGAATCTTGCAAGAGCCTTCGAAGTACCCATTTCCCGGGATATTGCAGAGGCAATACTGGTTGAAGGGTCATCTAGCTTTGACTCGAGAATCTTGACAAAAAGAGTTAGACAGACCAATTCTCACGAGGGGTAATGACAATATATACTATACACCTACATCAGCAGCTTTAAACAACACTTTGCGTCGTTGATCTGGTTTCCACTGACCCCATTCCATCGCAACATCAGCAGCTAGTTTTGCGGCCTGTAGAGCCTGGTTGACCGAAGCCGATTCGGCTTTATACAACACTTTGTTATCCCATGGCGAAACCACCCCAAAAGCATCCGCTTCTCCAGGGGTTTCACCACCATTCAAAAACAATGGAACTCTGGACATGCATCTATGTAGTGACCTCAAGACATGTTGATGCTGACACAAAACGAACCGAGAATGTCTGTAGGAATTGAGAGATAACGTTGATGTGAGCATTTTCAAAGGATAAGAAGCAACAGCAAAACAAACAAAAAAAAAAAAAGTCGGCGATGCTGGACGGTGGTTGGGGTATTTGTGAAATTCTTTTTCTATCAAATTTCCTTGTTGCACAGCCGCATGTATGATCTATAATATACGAATGATATTTAGGACTGCCTAGATATCACACACAGATAACGAGTGGTAAGAACTATAGTGGACACATGCTGATCTATGTTTCACGTAGTAGCCAGAATTGCGAATATATGCAGTTGATAGCCACACTATGGCAATGAACAACTGAAAGTATTGACCACTGTGTTTACAGGATGAGGGGCGAAAGAAATTCCAAGGAGGGGTCAAAACACTCAGAAATGATTTCAGAGTGGCAACAATTCCGGGATTTCTCCGTAACGGTTGAAAAGGTTAAAGGTGCCAGGGCTGAACAATTAGGAACCGTTCTCGGCAATCGGCCTTTTTTTTTTTTTTTTTTTTTTTTTTTTCCAATTTTCTATGTAGAACAGTAAAAATCTTTATATATAAATTATTGTACCTTCCTCGACAACACGTTTTATTTTTTTTTCTTCTTTCGTTATTACTACCACTTGTCGTATCGCCATTTGATCTCAATCATAAAAATTTAAATTTTTCATTTCAAAATGACCTACTCAGAACAATACACTGCTATTCTTGAACATCCATTCACTAAGGCACTTTTAGCAACAAACGAATTTGATATTGATCATCCTTATGATGTCCCAGATTATGTCAAGGACTATTCCTTAACTGCTGGTACCTTAGCTGGTGATAATCTTATTTCTCATACACCTTTGACATTGGTTCGTAAGGTTACTACTCCACCATTAAAATCTTCTACCGCAGCATCCGCCGATGCCGAATACATTGTCATTTACCATCTTGGCTCAAAACTATGTGGTCACAAAGATATCATCCATGGCGGTTTACTCGCTACACTCCTGGACGAAAGTCTATGCCGTTGTGGTTTCAGATCACTCCCCAATAAACTAGGTGTCACTGGCCAACTCAACATCAAATACTTGGCTCCCACTCCCGCTGATTCCATGGTCATCCTTCATGCCTGGGCAACCGAAGTTAAGGGTCGAAGAGTAACTGTTGCTGGAACCCTAAGTATAATACAAGACAATGAAGGTGAAGGTCATTTCGACACTGACATTGGTCTAAATGACGTTAAGCTAAATGAAATTGACAAAAAATTCGGCCTCAAGAAAACTGTCGAAGCTGAATGCTTAGTCGTTGAACCTAGATGGGTTTCAAAGTTACAAAATGGTCATTTTACCCCAAAAGAGCAAGGATCACCAGAGGAAACTGTGGAATCTACTCCTGAACCTCAGCAAAATGCTTAAAGAAAAAAAAAAAATTCTCAACTTGGCAGCCGTACCACCACCAATATCGATCTTTATGGATAACGTTCCTTGGATATACGGAAAAAAATTTTTTTTTTTTTTTACTTCTTATCATCTTAATCATTCAAAAAGAATCATTTTATTGTGATTTTCATGATAAATTGTTCCTTTCATATACCTTATCAAATATTTTGTACCCCCGCCACACAGTCATTCAATTTCTATGCATATATCCTACTGGTATTACAATATTTTTTTTTTTTTTTTGTTTTAACTTACTATCCTCTAAATTATATAATTTTAATATAAAAAAAACATTTAAATTCTTTTATTTTTTTTTTTTTACTTGAA
>JAJMJJ010000130.1:0-16379 GCA_030568955.1 Geotrichum siamense (nom. inval.) | reverse complement strand
AATATATTACAATAAATAAAATAATAATAAATAAAAAGCTAATTCAATTTCAACCTCAACTAGTATTGGTAAAGTCGACAAAAACCCTAAATTAATTCCAGTCCGTTTCATATATAATAATATCATTAAACCAACAAGAGGATATGTATTGGAAATTAAAATTAATAAATAAATAAAAACAAACGGTTCGAATTTCAATAACTACTAGTACTATTGTTAATTACAATAAATAAATAAATAAAAAATGGTATGAATTTTACAGGAATGTATATATATTTTTTGTTTTCTTGCAAGAAAGACAAAAAAATAAATAGAATATTTCTTAACAAAATCAAAATAACAAGAAGAGTCATCACAGCTTAAAAATAATAAAATAAAATAGGAAAAAATAAAAATAAAAAGTCGTTACCATATGCAGTGTTGTTAAAACGATATTAAATACCTTTTCCTCAGGTAATATTTGTAGTAGTAGTAGTCAAATGTGAGTCGAAAATACTTTCTTTCCTAATTGTGCATATAGTAGTAGTAGCAGTAGAGAAAGATGAAAGTAGAGAAATCAAAAATGAGACTAGTTGCATTACTCTAACGTTTTTCATAATCTGGAAAAGTTCGTCGAGATACGTGATCAATGCTCCATGTACTTAGACCAATATCGGTACCAACTACAACTGTTCCTCCTTGATATTCACTATATCCTAAACCAGAGATACCATGGTCGGTTTGTTGTGTAAGTCGTGCCATTGTGTCGAAACCTACCGATGAGATTGTTCGACCACCAAATGTTGTGGGTACGTTTGATGTGGTGTGTGAATGCGTAGATGTTGATGGTGATATTCTATGCGAGGTGATAGGAGAAACATGTGTATTGGGAACAAGGGACACACCATCCATACCTAATTCACGAATACTATCGCGAGTAGGACCTGGATTAGTTCGCGTGTAAAATACCCGATTAGTTTCCAGTTCAAGTGGATTAGCTTCGCCTGAAGCAACCATATCATTATAAAGATGAATAGTACTCTCATCTTCACAATTATTCCCATGGAATGGGCTATATGAAAGACTCGAATTAGGCAAGCTTACAACTTGATGATTTGAAAAATTTCTCAAGTCAACAACATGTAATCGACGACATTGTTCCGTAACCATAAACAAATCAGCTAGTCCCGAAGCAAATTTAAGTGATCGAAACGCCCCCATCCAATCTTTAGGTCTCGTTGACCAAATTTGGGCTAATGGTGTTTTCAAATTGCGGAGATCGAAAAGTTGGGCAAGCCCTGGTTGATATGCTACACCAAAAATATGGCCACTAGGATGGAATGAAGTTGAAAATGCAAAATCTTTGTAAGATTCAAGTGTAGACCATGGCGGTTTTCGATCTCCATTTGTTCGAAATGAGAATGAAGTATTGGTGTTAGTGGGTACTAAATATACTTGTTCGATATCACCACATGCAACTACTAGTTTTTTATCAGGAGATATGCTGGCATGGTTAAGACTGGCCATGAATTCCATCTTCTTCTCAACAACAATTGATCCATCGTTCCTAATTCCTAGCCAGTAAAGAAATTTATCATTGTTGCAAACCAAAGCCTTTAACTCAGATTCGACCTGATCACTAGTATAAAGACATATCGAATTATTGATGTACGATCCCAAATCAATCTCTTGTTTTTCATCTTTCTCAGTATTGTAGATACCAACAACTCCAATTTGTTCTCTAGTTGGTTTAACTCCTGCCACTGCTACTCTTCCTTGTAAGTTTTGAATAGCACGCGGTTCAAATCCAAACTCACAGACAGTTTTTGCTTGTTCATTCCCCGCTAAACTTGTAGACATAATTTTGGCATCACAAGGATAGTACACCCTTTGAGGATCCAATGCATCCACAGTAACAAGATCTCGTAACTGCCAGTGTTTAATAGTAATTTTACCTGGAATGAATTTGTGGCTCTTAGCTACCAGCAGTCGACGTGGTGCATTATAAGATGTAGTCCAAAGTGGCAAATAATCCTCTGCAGGACTAGAAACCGTCATTTTATTTTATTTCTTTAGTAAAAAAAAAATAATAATCAGTTGGCTGATATAAAGTAAAAATATAAAGGAAATGAGAGAAAAAAAAATGTGTTGAAACGCTGATCAAAAAATGAAAATAATCAGGGACTAATTGAAGATTTTAAAAATAGTGTGAGCTCCATTCAAGAAATTTTAGCGCAGATTAAAAACAGCAATAAAACTAAATTTTGTGGGGGAAAATGAGAATTATCACGTGTCATATCCCGTATATTCTGGTAGTTGATGCAATAGAAACAAAAGGCACTGAGCATGACGAAACCGAGCATTAAATGTTCTGATTCTAGTTTTTACCGAAGACAGTGTTTGCCAAATTGTTATTTTAAAACACATTGTTCCTGGTTAATTTTTTTATTAGATTTATTTCATAGCTAATGTATATATACCACTTAAGCCTTAAGATCACTCTTCAATCTGCTGGCAACAGCGTCAATGAATTCCTCTGTCAAGACATAGGCAGATCTCTCAGTCTTACCACCAGCCAATGCAAGATCCTTGGTCATGATACCGTCGACTTGGACAGTGTCAAGAGTAGCCTTCTCCAAAGCTTCAGCAAATCCAGTAACTTCAGGAGTACCATCAAGCTTACCTCTTTGAGCAATACCTCTGGTCCAAGCAAAAATAGAGGCGATGGAATTGGTGGAAGTCTCCTTACCTTGTTGGTGTTGTCTGTAATGACGAGTGACAGTACCGTGGGCAGCCTCAGATTCAAAAGTCTTTCCATCGGGAGTAACAAGAACAGAAGTCATCAAACCCAAGGAACCAAACCCTTGAGCAACAATATCAGATTGAACATCACCATCGTAGTTCTTAAGAGCAACAATATAACCACCCTTGGACTTAATCATTTGAGCAACCATATCATCAATCAATCTATGTTCGTACCAAATACCCTTGGCTTCAAATTCCTTCTTGTACATGTTGTCGTACAGGTCTTGGAAAATGTCCTTAAATCTACCGTCATACTTCTTCAAGATAGTGTTCTTAGTAGACATGTAAAGATTAAGACCCTTTTCAAGGGCAAGCTTGAAAGAACTGTGAGCAAAGCCCGTAATAGATTCATCAGTATTGTACATAGCAAGAGCGACACCAGGTCCCTTGTAATCGTAGACCTTGACAGAGGTGGGTTCACCATTCTCAGGTGTGTAAACAAGCTCAACGGTACCTTTACCGGGAATAATGACATCTTGAGCCTTGTATTGATCACCATGGGCGTGTCTACCAATAATGATGGGCTTTTCCCAGCCAGGAACAAGTCTGGGAACTCTAGGAATAACAATGGGCTCTCTGAAAACAGTACCGCCGAGAATATTTCTGATAGTACCGTTAGGACTCAACCACATCTTCTTAAGGCCAAATTCCTTAACTCTAGCCTCATCAGGGGTAATGGTAGCACACTTGACACCGACTTGGTATTCCTTAATAGCGTTAGCTGCATCAATGGTGATTTGATCGTTAGTTCTATCACGCTCCTGAATTCCAAGATCGTAGTACTTCAAATCAACATCTAAGTAAGGGTGGATAAGCTTGTCCTTGATAGATTGCCAGATAATTCTGGTCATTTCATCACCGTCCAACTCAACAATAGGGTTCTTGACTTTGATTTTCTCGAAAGAAGAAGCATATCTCATAGAGATGGCAAATCTGGGGTTGACTTGTGTGGCCAGTCTAGCCAATCTGAATTGAGTAGCCATTTTTAAAAGAAACGTAGAAATACCTTGCTGAAGAGAAAGGAATGGATGAAGAAAAGAAAAGAAGAAAAAAAAAAGGAAACCAGGCGAGTTTTCTACTGACAGAATTTTTTTATGTTAAAATATTGAGGTTTTTCTGTGGTTATAAAGATTTCAAATTTTTCAAATCCAGGACCGGAAATTTATGACATCTGGACTTTCTATTTCGGCGTGATATTACAAACCCACCGAACGCTCCTAAATTTCCGTTTATCAAAATGACTGAAAATAAACTTTGAAGAGATTCAACCGTTGCCTTGAACTGTTCTGTGATATGTCAATCCTCTTCACCGTCTACCCCTCCATCTCCAGTAAAGCCGACATCGGCGATACTATTGTTCGGGGTTTAGTTTGATTAGTCATGCTGATTTAACTATTATATAATGTCATTGGATTTGTTTCTTTTGAACTCTTCTTCAATCAGTCATTGATTTGCATGACTCAGAACACTGTTAGTAATGTATATTTCGACAACTTGTAGGGCTTCATTGTCAATTGTATCAATTCATCAACTTTGAAAACGATTTCTTTGACTGGCAAATCTGTCTTCAAGGATGATATGAAACTTCTTCAAACTCGATATCAAGATCCAAAAAGCCATTAAATAAGGCTTCTTCTCTTCATTGTATCTTTCATAATATGTTTGATACTTTCGTCTAGAATTCATTTTTATTAGATTATATATTAATTATATGAATGCGTAGCAAAAAAATAATAAGCTAGCGAAACACAAGAAAGTGTATCACGCAAGGGCCAGACCCTGGAGAAAGTGGTAGTCAAGGTATTATTACCAAGGAGAAAAGTAAGCTAGATGTGATTAACTCGGATATGACTGACTCTTAGGGAGCATTGCTGCCACTTCTCAACGTGGACATGGCCGCCAGAGTGTCGGAACCAACTGAAGTCATTCAGTCTGACCCAATGATTATGGATTTGTACGTAACTAGACGAATGTGGAGGAAATATTCAATACCGAATTACCCGTAGAGAGAATCGCCGTACTGGTCGGACAGCCACAAAGATACGCTTGACTAATTGAAAGCCAAGTTGGGGATGGGTTCAACTAAGAACGTCAAGCTCGCCCGAGAAAAACAAGCTAAAAATGAAATAAAAATTGAGCAAATGGCCTACTTCAACCATCAAATGTTGCAAATGGCCAACGCCAACTACGCCACGTTGATTAAGAACAAAATCCAATTTAATAAGGAATGTAAAAATCTTCGACAAGTAATGTCTGAAAATGAAACAACAAACGACCGTAAGAACCCGCGCATTGAAAAGTCATTGTAAGAATCAGTATGCGGTTACGGAAATGCGCTTGGAAATGGAAAAGTAAACAATGGCCATCAGAAAGCTAAGCAAGAAGGTCAAGGAAAATGACATATTTAAGCAAGGATATATAGAAAAAGTACAAAAAAATGAAGAAATATTAAAATCTTAGAAAAAGAAAACCATCAACTAAAGGAAGGGATGAAAGATGCTAGTAATAAGGTAAGCAACGCCATTCAAATACAATTTGAAGTATAAAGAGCTGCACTTGGTTATCGTCACATCTAATAAGGAAAAAGAAGAGTCCTCGGTAGAATAAGTGCTAGGTTAGAGTTGAAGAATGAGATGACCCGTGAAGAATCAGAGACTCTGCGTGAAAACATCAAGAGAATTGAACGAGATACAGAGGGGAGAACCACAATGTGAAATGGATGTCACTGTTGTAAGGAACAGACAGAAATTAACGTTTAATACACAAAGAGATACTGAAGAGGTCGTAGGCAAATTGGGTGTAGCTTTTGAACAAACACTAACCAAAATAACCAAAAAGGAGCTCCCTGATATTTTGGAACCGTCCGGACGCATGAAGAATGTTCAAGAAGATGTAATGCAAGTTATTACAAGAGTCGACGCGCCCCATAGGAAAACACAAAGAGCTAATCAAAAGTATCAATGCTAGAATCAGGACTGTAAAAGACAAAAAGAAACTGCGAACGTGGGCAGATATTGAAAGAGTCCCAGATAAACCCATGGCGGCAAGAGCCAGAGCAGACTTCGAAAAGATTGACATACACGACATAGGTGGATATACCCAAGGAGTCGACAAACCACCCAAGGAGCGTGAATTTGCGCCAAAATTAGAGAAAAGAATATGGAAGGAATTTGATACAGGCTGTGAATATTACTCCTAGAAGACACTACACAGTCCCGTCAATACTTGACATTGTGTACTAAGAAAAAGAGGAGTGTGTTTCCAAGATCTTCGGAGAATGGTATTGTCTCCATGGCCTAAAGCTGTTATCCATGGAGTCCAACATGATGCTAATGTTGAAAGCATTACGGATGATCTAGAAAGTTCTTTAAAAGTTAAACTTAAACCTGAACCTGTTAAAACAAGAATTGATAAATATGGTACGCAAATAATACTCGTCCGGTTTGGAAGTGAGGAAGACCTTGAAAGGGCAAAATAGAAAGCACCTAGAGTGATGTGGAAATCACTAAGAATTTCGAAATACGCTTCGAAGAAGGCCTGAAAGAGGTAGAGTTATACTACGAGAAGACCTAATTATGTATTCCATAGTGATCTACAAACTGCTGAGCAGATATTGGAAGCTTATCCAAGACCAGAGGTCAATGATGAAGATGGATGGGAAGACTTAGATTTCGACATTGAGATTACCAATTTCCAATAAATTAATTACTGAAGGAAAAAGTGTAGGGAAAGGCATGCAATCAATAAATAGTTTTTAGACCAAAAGATGATTGCAATATTATAGTGAATACAGTCAACATGGCGTATGTATGCCTATGTCAACAATTGTCCAGTTTTAATCGTTTGAGATGAAAATAGAAAGTCTCTTCCACTGATACAAAAGTTGATACGAACGCGATGGTGACTACAATTATGAAGGGTTATAATATCGGATAATAAATTTGTTATGTAATCAGTTTTATAAGTGTATACCAAAAAAAAAAAAAAAAAAAATAATAAATAAATAAAATAAAAATAAAAATTATTTTTCTTCTTTCTCTCCTTTCTTCTTCAACATCCACTTATTCTTTCCTAAACACAAATATTACTATATTTTGTATTTTATAGTAAAGCAGTGAAGAAAGTGGTATAATATATGTTTTTTAGCTCTTTTCGCTAACAGCATCTTGTTCGTTAGATAGGTGTGGTTTGATAGTAGTGGAGCTTACATTTCTTGTAACATATAGATACTATGTACATGTGTGTATATTTTAATATAAATAGTAAATGTATTTTTTTCTGCAGTAACAAGAATGGTCTCGAGAATGGATTAATAGTAGTTTAGTTATATGCACAATGGCCACCTGTTAGAAGAGCGCAATAGAGAAGTATACTAAATGGATTTAAAAGAATGTAAACTGGGACTACGATTGCCCAATGGCAGACAGGTCAGAAACCTTTGCGTGTTAAAGTCAATTATCCTAAAATAAATGTACGATTCTACAGACATCTGGATGTATACATGTATAAACCACCAATATTATGTGATATATAACTACGGTTCAAACTAAATGAACTACTGTAGTACTACAAGACGTAAAAAATAAGTGCATACATAAAAATGTAAATAGTCTACTATTCAATGTTGTCATCACGAGTACTGCATAGTAATACACTGTAATAAAGAGAATAATTTGTAGCGATATTCAGTGTTTTTCTTTTTTTTTTTCTTTCTAGAAAACGTTCAAAAGTTTCAAATCAGGTCTCGGCTAGGGATTAGAAAAAAAAAGTCCGTGTTATTTTTTTTTTCTTTGTTTCATGAGAAAATATATATTTTTTATCTGAGAGTTGTATTCTTGTTAAATGTATATGCTCTAGATATGACAGGTTGGGTTATACTGTGGAAACATGGCGAGGCCATGGGAAAAACCAGAAATCAGATGTATCATGGTAGATATGATATAGTAAGGATGTTAGCGCAGGGCACTGTAATAGAATGTATGGATTTTGGATGGAAAATGCCAAAATAAATGTGCTCTATGTCAAGTTCAAACGTGGGACATGGATTTGGCACACCCACAGGCCTTCAGTTGGAAGTTAAAACTTGTGCGTAATACCATTGCACCATGCAGCAAGGTATTTATAAATGTATACCCCGTCGATGAATAAATATATTATATGGATGTATTGTGTTTGACATATAATATACGATGTATTGTGTTTGACATATAATATACTCACCCGTATATAAATTTTAGCTCCTCTAAATTTCTTTCACATTTTACTTTTAGAAGGTGATCCTCCTTAAAACATATAACTAAGGTTCAACATATAATGAACATGCAATCATGAAAGATATTTTCCTGGATGATATTATGGAAGATTCTTCGCTAACAAAGTTAGAACTTAAGATATAGTTATTAAGACATGTTTAACAAAAATTCACTACTTCCCAATTTTTGTCCACAAAGTTGATAAATCTTAACTAGTAATTTATCACACAGACAAATGTCAGTACCAATTAAACAATATGGTGTGACACCACCTATTTCTACTACTGGTCCTACGACCGAGGAGAATATTTTAAATGATCAGTTGATTGAAGAGTTAAAAAGGCAAGGCTCATTTGAAACAGAAGCTGGTACGAAAAAACGACTACAGGTTTTGGATGTTTTGCAAAAACTTACACTAGAATTTGTCAGGACAGTTAGCTTGCAAAAGAACATGTCTGAAGGTATGGCTCGAGATGCTGGTGGAAAGATTTTTACATTTGGTTCTTATAGACTGGGTGTTTATGGGCCTGGATCTGATATTGATACATTGGTTGTCGTGCCGAAACATGTTACAAGAGAGAACTTCTTTGATGTATTCGACAAACTGTTAAGGAATCTTCCTGATTTAGATGAAATTGCTTCTGTTCCTGAAGCTTTTGTGCCCATTATTAAAATTAAAATCTCCGGTATATCTATTGATCTTATTTGTGCACATCTTGATATTCCTCAAGTTCCTCTCGACTTGACATTAACAGATGTTAATCTGCTGAAAAATATTGACGAAAAAGACTTGAGAGCTCTGAATGGTACAAGAGTAACAGATGAAATTTTAAATCTTGTTCCACAACCAACAGTATTTAAACATGCCTTAAGGGCTATCAAAATATGGGCACAAAGAAGGGCGATCTACGGTAACATTATGGGATTTCCCGGTGGTGTTGCCTGGGCCATGTTAGTTGCTAGAATTTGTCAACTATATCCAAAAGCTGTTTCTGCTACAATTGTTGGAAAATTCTTTTTTATTTTTAATCGATGGAACTGGCCTCAACCAGTTTTGCTGAAGCCTATTGAACGCGGTCCTTTACAGGTACGTGTTTGGAACCCTCAACTTTCTGCCCAAGATAGATCACATAGAATGCCTGTTATTACACCAGCGTATCCTTCTATGTGTGCAACACATAACATTACAGCTTCAACACAAAAGGTCATTCTCAATGAGCTTAATCGCAGCAAGAACTTGATGGATGAAATTACTGAAGGCACAAAGACTTGGTCTGATTTCTTTGCTAAGCATACATTTTTTCATGACTACAAATATTATATAACTGTTGTTTCAGCGACAAAAGGTACTTCTGAAAATCACTTACAATGGTCTGGATTAGTCGAGAGTAAATTGAGACTTCTTGTGCAAAAACTTGAAATTGTTGAGAGAATTGAAATTAGTCATCCATTCGTGAAGACATTTGATAAACAATACCGAGTTTCTGAACAACTCGCTACTAGGATTGCTGACGGGGAAACCATTCCTGGTGTTGAGCCTGTGGAATTAAAAAATCCTGATGAGGAGTTCAATGATGGAAAAGTTTCAGTCCATACAACGACTATGTTTATTGGAATCAAGATTAAACCTAGTGAAGAGAAGCAATTAGATATTTCATGGCCCTGCCAAGATTTTTATGAAGCTTGCAAGACATGGAGTTCCTACGATAAGGACAAGTGCAGTATTTCCGTCAAATCCGTACGAAACTATAATTTACCCGACTATGTTTTTGGTGAAGGTGAACAGAAACCTACTAGAAAACTAAGGAAGCGTAAACGACCAGTCGCGGCGATGGAAACATCAGATCTCGAATCTAAACGACCAAGAATTATGGACGATCAAGTAGCATCTGATGATGTTCAAGTGTAGAGACTTCTAGCAATAACAATAGTAAAAATGAAGATATATATAATTGCACATGTATGATATAATTGTAGGCTTAAACAGGGCATCCTGTATTATCGGGGATTTGAGTTATCTTCTGATAATATAAAATACCATAATGATGTAAAAATTTCGTAATTGATAATATTATTATACATAACATTAAAAGTAAAAAAAAACTTTTTCAAATTCCGTCTTAATTATGACATTCTAATACGTATAACTGTGATGGACTTCTCAGTAAATAAATAATGGTAGTAATTTGTATTGAAGTTCAAGCTTTTGCTCTTGATCGGACTAAATTCTCCACATCGCTAAAAGAATCAACGCAAGTATATCGTCAGCAAATGACCTATATTCCTACTTATTCTACCACATTTATCATAAATACAAGAAGATTTTCCCAGGTTCCGAAAAGAATTAATAATATCGTCCGAAAATAAGCAAATAAAAAATCACAAGTTGAAAAAGACAACTATAACAAAAAGAACTCTATGTTTAAAAATGAAATAATTTTGTATATGTATGAATAGTATTATATCTTTAAACCATATTTTTGAAGTTTTAATTTTTTTTTTTTTTTTTTTTTTTTTTGTTTAATTACTATTTATATTGACAATGTACATAACATTTGCGTATGTTTGTAATCACGAGAAGAAGTCCCGTACAACATTTTAATTATTGATGAACACAGATTTTAATTCTTTTCCTTCCCTATTTTAAAAAAAAAATAAATTCCTTGGAGAGTGTTACGCTATTAGAAAAGAAATTATGAAATTCTTTACTCATTAGTTTTTGCATTTCTGTACCATTATATTAATATTTAAGAGATGAGAGCACAATAATTTTTTTTTATCTATGTATACAATGGGGTTTAAAAATAGAAGTCACATTTTGAGAGAGAGAGAAAAAAATTGATTTTTAGTTTTCACTTTTCTTTTTGTATCACAGTGAATATAAGATAAAAAAAATAAAAAATAACAAAAGTAACAGATGTATAACTACTTCATAATAATAGAAACGATTTCTTTACTTCAATTTACTCATAAAAAGAATATATTTTATTTTATAATACACAATAAAACCAGAAGAACATAAATAATAGTTTTTATATTAAATCAATGAGAAGTCTTTCCTATATAGGCAAACAACATATACACAAATGTCAATTCACAGGCAGAAGGCTGTATTCAATTTTTTTTTTTAATAAAATGAAAAGAAAAAAAAAATAAGTTTTGTTATACTTCAATAAGCCAAAAACTTCAAAATACTATAGATGCCAATAAAGATGAGTCAAAGAAAAGAAAAAAAAAATTAATACATTGAGCAAGCAAATCCTAGCTGTTGTTCAAATATTTCTTTCCTTGCACATTTCTTGCCCACCATTAGTTCGAGGGCATATAAGGCAATTGTCCAACACATATTAATCCAACCCCAGAACTGCCATAAATCACGTGGAGAGCTTGACGGGTGGCACCAGTTGATGATTGCTGACCATAGTGGTAGGGTGGATGATGGGACAGAGGTGGAGGTAGGCACTTGCACTATTTCTGAAAGTCTTATATGTTGGATTAGCAAATTGGTGTATACAGCTATTAGCATACAGGATGAGTAAGCTTGCACAATTAACCGAATGTACTTAGTTTCCTGCGTTGAAGGTACAGAACAATACTCAAAAATCGTATCAATATTAGTCACAGATAAATTAAAAGAATCTTTTTCAAAGTACGGTTCAATATCCATCTGCGTGACAGTTTCTTCATCAGAAACATCATCCTCCGAGAGTGAATATTCAAATTCATAATCAATGTCATCTGAATCAATTGGGGCTTCTTCTTCTTTTTCTATTATACTACTTTCATTGTCATTAATTATTTTCAAGTCAGTGAGATCAATGAAACTATTGCTTCGATCATGTGAAACTTCATGTACTGCTAGAACAATACGGGTAGCCATGGAAAATACAAACAATCTGTATGAAAGTGAGAAAAAAACAGATAGAGTAACAGTTGAAAACAAAACAATTATGAAAGAAAATACTGATTTCAACTCTGTTGGTATTATTGATGCAAAGTTTGATTTTAAACGAAAATATCCATTCATCAAAATTGGGGGGAGAAGGGGAACTTGTGACGGTGAATAAGTAAAAAAGGAAAATATGGAAGAAATCGAGACAGTTGACTGAAAGTCTATATACGTGAAGTACAAACAGTAGACAACATAGGCAAACAATAAAGATGATTCAATTGGGGTACCTCTCCCAGATACTATCCCATAAAGTGTGACTATTGCTGTTTGTACAAGAACGGCTCCAATAAGAATCATATTGTCTAATGAAACTTCAATTGGAAAATTTGATATCCTATACAAGAAGTAAACTCCACAAGAGATAATGCTTGCCGATCCTACCAATTGTACCATTATGTACTTATCAGATTTTGTTCTGATCAACCATGAAGAGAAACTCCCCATAGTTTGTATACACAACAAAGTGCATAGTCCTTCTAGGAATGTAAAGAACAGGTTCGAGGAACTGACAAACCATTTCCAAGAAGAAATGATAGAAAACCACATCCACAATGCAAATTGATACGGCTTTGCAATTACCAAATTAGGGTCTACTCCACCACTACTGGCAATAGCTGTAGAGGAAAACAAAGTAAGATGCAAGAGAAGTAACGTAGGAATAATAAATTGCGGTAAATAGTTTAGAAATATGATGAAATGCTTAATTTTCGAGCGCGTGAACATTATTTGTAACGAAGAAAGAGCAAAGTAGAATGCTGCCAGTGTGGAGGAATATGCCTATAAAGAATGAAAATTAGCATGATCTTTTAACATCTAGCAATAAGGCAAAACAAACAGTATTCTCCTACAATTCCACATTCATAGCCACCCACATCAAATAAAAGTGGGATAGTAATAATAGTCAAAGAATAGAATATCACTGCACTGCTAATCTGCAATACTTTCGCAGCTGATGGCATCACTCAGAAAAGAAAGCAAAATTGATGAATTGAAAAAAACAAAAAAGAAATCCTGTAAATTAATCGACTATTCCTATAATCTTCAATAAAAAGCAAAAATAAAACTTTTTTATTTGTTAATCGCCAAAACGTATTGTGCGACGACTTATCTTGATGTAAGAAAATAGATTGAGAAGAGAAAGAAAATTACTTAGTACCAAGTACAATAGATCCTGGAGAACAAAATTGGAACAATAACCGTACCAGTTATGTACTATTTTTGATTACCCTAACCTTAAACCATTACTATATTTCTACTAATTCAGAAGAAATTACTAAATTTCTTTCAGAATCAAAGTCACTAAAATGATTCCTCCAAGTCACAAAATTGTTGTAAATGCTACAATTCTTATATGTTTTTTTGTTTTCAAAAATAATAATAAATACAATATTGAAAAACTGCTGTGCATTTCAATTAACCTATTTTTCTTATACGGATTAATTTTTCAGCTGATATCATATGGCAAAACTATACTCTTATCAATGAAATATTATGACACTTTGTTTTTTCTCTAGATTCCACTGGATTTAATTGGCAGTTAGTAGTATTATAATATGTAATTGAAAAAAAACTGTGAAATCTTTTGGTTTTTAGTCCAACTTAAACAATGGAAGGTATATATATATTTAGTAAAAAACACAAATAAGGAATAAACGTATTAATGAATTCGTAAATGTAATAAACGTCAAATATTAATTGGGTTTGATTTTTTTTAACTAAAGACTTGTATTTTTGAAATAATCATTTGCTTAACCCCATAGTATAGTACCTAGCTTGTACGTCACACTCAGAAGTGGGCCAATAAAACAAAATAAATAAAACATTGCCTGTAGAAATGTAGGTGCATACGTATTCAATGCTAGAATAACACACATGTGCATACATGTATAAAATTGGTGAAGATAGAATTACTATATTCTTAAATTTTAAAATTACAACAAAGTATATGGTACTTACAGATATAAATAATCGTTTAAGAAACAAGGAAGTGAAGTTTCTCAGTTACCTGGTTTTGATGATGATAATAGGTGTAACATATCTAGTTCAAATCAATATACTTTAAAACTACTCCGTCCATCCACAGCGTTATGTGAAAACGAAAATAATATTAATGAAAATTGCTGCGCTTCTTTCACCCAAGATAATCAATGCAACAATAATGCAACACGTGAAATATCTATTTTTCTAGATATTTCATCTTGTGAAAATCCATGGATTTTGCGTGCCAATGCTACCACAAAGAATGCTGAACTGTCCAAAGAAGATATTAAAAGAGAAGTCACATCATTACTGAACATATTTTCATGTGAATCATTCATCCCAATCACTGATCAATTAATTGAAATTCACACAGTGACTGATTATAAAAATGATGTTAAAGCACATAATTAAAATGTCAAATTTATTGTTGATAAAGTTATCAATGACTCTTCTTCCCATGCAAAGATGTACACAAACTTCTGTTTCCTTATGTTCCTTAAGATGGGATCTAAATTTTTTCGAGAGAAATATATTAATTCTCAAAAATATACATTTAAGGGAAGTGAGATTTTCATGGAAATTTTGATTTCCAACCGTAAAACACGGTTCAAAATACATTAGAGCGACCAAGATGGAAATTGAGTTAAACCTGATATGGCAACTCAAATTGAACGCGAAGACGCTGCTCCTATCAAAAGAAAAAGTCTTAGAAACAATAATTTTTTTTATCTAATCGATTATGCTGGTGTTCTAGACAAGAAAATAAAAAGCTGAGTAGAGTGGATTCCCTCGCTTCCGGTAGAACAAGCTATTGAATTGTTATGCCTGCTCATAATAAATATATCTCCTTATTTGGAAAATAACAAAACTTCTTCCATGTCACGCCAATATATCTGTAATCTCATAATGGAAATGAAAAACACTCCTGATCTTTCGAAAAGTTCACAAGCTATTCTTTGTGAAATTAATAATTTAGAAAGGCGCCGATGAAAGAAAAAAAAAAAATCTCTCGGACTACAGTATATGAATTATATGGTGACAATTTTTTATGGGCCTACATTTATTTCAACATTTTCTATCCAAAATCCATATATTCTATTACAACGCCCCGCGCGAACATTCGTACTATGCCATACCTGTCACGGTACATCTGGTTTCTGGGTTTCCCCATGGCCCCGCCATGTTTCTATGATATATCCCAACCAGTCATATCTAGAGTATATACATTTAAACAGGTCATAACTCTCAGATAAAACATATTTTGATCGTCGTTACATCTTTGTTGTAGAAGAAGATGAAGGAGAAAAAAATTTTTTTTCTATGCGGAAGTCCGACCGTTTTTCTGCCCACTTTTTGTTATCGATAAGGTGGCTTCAGTGTGTAACGGTAATGTGATGAGCATGTGACCAGACAAAAGCCCAATTCGGGTACGGCGATCCCCAAATCCCCCCTGGCCCCTGACACTTGTCACATGCCCTGGATGTTACCACTATGCATGCAGTAGATATGTCATTTTCAAACCTTCATCTTCTAAAAAAAAAATGGAATAATCTATTTCCATGTTCTGGCGCACATAAGTAGAATTCTGGAATGTTTCCAGACATTTTATTTGTCAGATTTTTGTGCAAGTGATGACACAAAAAAACAATATTAAAGTATAATATAAACCATATGTAAATGCATAAATACCTATGTATACTATATGGATCGAGATGTGCGAGGTGGAATATAGGTACCCGTAGTTAATGTAATTACAAATATTTAAGAGATATTCTATTTGGAGATCAATAATCATGGTGTGCCACTAACATCGTTTTGTTGTTAGGGTCATTTTCATGACATCTTGTGCACACACTGTTCAATTTTATAATCAAAATATTGGCAAACAACGAATATCTATAAACTTTCTTCAGTAATCAATTAATTCAACTTGTGATAAAATGTTTCAGAACTAGCATAGTCTCCTATGTAGCTGAAGGCATTATTTTTTTAACGTATAAAATAGGTACACATAGCAAATCCAATGTGAGAAATTTGTATGAAGAGGTTCCCAATGTTATTACATTACTTTACGCAATGTTGAAATGATGAGATGGATATTGATAATATAATTCCTTTTTGTAGAATATATATTTTTGTAAGTAGTGTCGGGTAAATGGCTTTGTTTACTTCAATTTCAAGTGTTTATGTACCTACCGAGTATATACACTCATGGTGATAACTGGAGGGAGCCAATGAAAATGAAAGTAGGACTTTTGTGTCATTTCACAAAATGATAGTTGTAACCAACTTCAAAAGAAATAAAATAAAAATGTACATTTCATACAACTGTTACTCGCATTGGTTAATCGATAGCTCAGATTACACCGGCGGTTTCGCATACACAAGCTATCCCCACCCGGAAAAATTGC
>JAJMJJ010000129.1:0-39556 GCA_030568955.1 Geotrichum siamense (nom. inval.) | reverse complement strand
CGTCTGTTTTGAAGCTGCTGTAGTTGTTTTAGAGGGTTCCGCGATGTCCGAATGGAACGCTGAAACAGATTTGGCAGGAAAAAGATTCAGAGACTTAATAACCGGTTCTAGGTCGGGCAAGTAGTCTGTGGGTGGGGATATAACGAGCGTGGTAGTTTTGAACATGATGCGAATGTGAATATCTCTTGATGCAGTTAAAAAGTTGTTAAGGGAGAAGGAAGAAAGTGTTGACACTGTTTTTAGACCATTCCCTGATTTGTCGGAATCAATATCCCAAACCAAAATATTCCTTATCAGGAAACTACCGTATATAGCAACAGAGACTAACCATTCTGGAAAAAACCTGAAAATGAGTTTTACACCCTCCAAATCTCCCTTCTTCTTACACGTCATTGGATTCAGAACACCCATCCATCCCTTGAAACAACATTAAATGTCAACGCCATCTTTCGCACAGACAGTCGAGCCTTCTTTGCGTGACAAGCAGATTGGTATGGAATTATTACCGACTTTTGATTTCTGTTATTGTCCTCTACTGTGATGCTGACCAATTTCTAGCTACTTTGGAGCGTATGCTCAATCTCAATGTCGATAAACATGTCGATGCCAATCCATTGGACAAATCCGATGATCTTGCTGCTTCAAATGCATTAGATTTACTTACTGATGCTGCGCAAACTACTTGGAAAGTTTTGGTTTTTGATTCCCTGGGACGGGACATTGTTTCGAGTGTACTTCGGGTCAATGATTTGTTCAAGAACGGAATCACTGTCCATATGTGCGTATAACCATTGATTAATGGGTCCAATTTTTTTTTCATTTACTAATTAAGCTATTTAGGCTTTTAAACTCTGAAAGGTATCCTATTCCTGACGTCCCTGCCATTTATTTCGTGCAACCAACAGCTGAAAATATTGATATCATAGCCAATGATTTGAGCAAAGGACTTTACGAAAGTGTTTATCTTAATTTCACTTCGCCAATTCCTCGTGCACTATTGGAGGACCTTGCTTCTAAGACAGTCAACACTTCTTCAGCAATTTCGCAAGTTTACGATCAATATCTTAATTTCCTCGTTCAAGAACAGAACAGCTATAGTTTGGGACTAGAAAATGTGTATAGTACTCTAGCAAATCCTAAGGTGGAAGAAACAGAAATTGAGTCTATCATTCACAAGATGGTCAATGGGTTGTTTAGTGTTGTTCTCACTTCAGGAAATATTCCAATTATCAGAACAACTAGAGGCAATGCCGCCGAGATGGTGGCGCAAAAGTTGGATGAAAAATTAAGAGACCACGTTGTTAATTCCAGAAACCAGCTGGGCACAAGTTTTTCTTCAGGGCAACGTCCTGTTTTGATTATTTTAGATAGAAACATTGATCTGGTGTCAATGTTCTCTCATTCATGGACTTATCAATCACTTGTGAATGATGTCATGCAATTTAGTAAAAATAGAATCACAATTGAAAATACAGAAACTACACAAGATGGAACTGTGAAAAAGATTAAGAAATCGTATGATTTAGATCCAAAAGATTTTTTCTGGGCCAAAAATTCAAATTTACCATTCCCAGAAGTTGCTGATAATCTTGACGCAGAATTAACAAAGTACAAATCAGATGCTAAGGATATTACTGGACAAACTGGAATTTCAGATATTAATGATATTCAACAACTTGATCCTTCGTCAAATGCCCAACATTTGAAGGCGGCAATTACTGCGCTACCTGAATTGACTGCTAGAAAACAAACAATTGATATGCACATGAACATTGCAACCACTTTACTCAAGTCTATTGGAGACCGTGGATTAGCACAGTTATTTGAAGCGGAGGAAAATGCAACTAAATTAACGAAATCAGCTGTCTTAGAACACATTAAGAATCCAGAATTTAAAGATCCTAAGGATAAACTGCGAATGTTTTTGATTTTCTTCATCATGTCTAGTAATATCCCAGCTAGTGATATGACTGAATACGAAGCAGCGTTAACTGAGCAAGGATGTGATTTGAGTCCTCTAGTCTACATCAAAAGAGTTCGGGAAATCACTAAGATGAGTATTTTGTCAAATCAACCAGCATCAAATACAAACGCTTCAGAATCTGATTCCTTATTTAAAGGGTTTAGTTCATTCACATCACGTTTAGGTGATACATCCAAGCTCACTGAGGGCTTTGGTAACCTAGTGTCAGGAGTTAAAAATCTTCTTCCTCAAAGCAAAGACCTGCCTGTTACAAAAATTGTTGAATCTATTATGGATCCTTCAGGTACTAGTGCTTCACAACAGACCGATGACTATCTCTATTTTGATCCACGAGCAACTCGTGGGGCACATGCACGTCCGCCGAAACGTAATGTATATGATGAAGCTCTGGTATTTATGGTTGGTGGTGGAACCTATTTAGAATATGGAAACTTGATGGATTGGGTTAATAGAAGTCAAGGAATGAAAAAAGTGGTATATGGTAGCACTTCCATTTGTACTCCTGTTAAATTCTTGGAAGAATGTAGTGTATTAGGAAGTTCTGAATAAAAAAAAAACAAAAAAAAAAAAACAAAAACAAGATGAAATAATAAATATACGTCCATTTGTATGTACTTAATATTCTATAAATATAGACATAAATGTCTTTTTTTTTAGCCTTTGTAATTGGTATTTCAAATTATTTTCTAAAAGCAATTTTCAACAAAAATTTTCTGGTAAAATATCTTTCTTAAAAAATAACTATTTATTTGTGAAATCACCACAAATCTGACACTTTTAATATTAAATAACTGCAATAAAAGTTCATACATGTAAACAGACTAAGAAAAAGAAAAACCAAAACTATATATATATATATATATTAGTTTGATCAATAAATACATAAACAACTAATGAAGAAATATGTATAATACAAACTTGACACAATACGAAAGCTCGAATACGATACTTGAGAAAATAAAACAAATATATATAAATGTATAGAAAAAAAAAAAATTCAATCATTAAATATAACAAGAATAAATACATAATGATAGATAAGTAATAAATATTGAATATATAAAAGAAAGAAAAAAAAAAAATAAAGAGGTTACGTAGTATTATAAATATATTGAGCTTGATGAGGAAAATAAAACTAATCAAGGTCTTCTTCCACAATAACAATTGACTCAGAATCTGATTCATTATTATCTACCTTTTCTGACTTTCTTTTCTCCTTTTTTTGTGATTTTTCTTTGGTATCATTGAAATTTATTTCACTTCCATTAGGAGTATCAATCTCATCTTCGTCTTCGTCCAAAGTAGTTTTCGATGACGATGTAGGTTTTGGAATATTTGCTGCTGTTGTTGTAGTAGTAGAAGGAGTACCAGTGTATTTGTCCGCCAAATTCATCATTAAATTAACAACATTACCTAATGATGGGTTCTGTGCAACATTTTCCTGGTCCATGATTTCACTAACAACAAAGTTCAAAATATTTTTGATTGCTGGTTTCAATACTGATTCTTGTGGTTCAGAACTTTTGTTTGGTTCAGAACTTTTGCTTGATGTTTCGACACTGATATCTTCTTCTGGTGGAGTAGCATTATCTGCCAACTCTTTGAGTTCAGCATCATACTCGGAATATTGCTCCTCAATTTTGGCAATTTTGGCTTTATAGGCGTCATTTAAATCAGAAAGTAATTTATCCTTAAGTTTAAGCGCATCTGACCGAAGTATTTTGTAGTCATTTTGGTTTGGATCACGAACAAATGGTGAAATTGATGGGTCAAAAGAAGGCGAAAAAGGAGGACCATGAGGTCCATGCTCATGATTAAAGAAATGTAAAGGAAAAGGTGGAGGAGGAGGAGGAGGAGGAGGAGGTGGTGGCGCATGTCGACCACCCCTACCACGATTCATCATGTTACGCATATAAGGACATTCTGAATGTCGATAAAATTTACCTCCTTCACACGCAGCTGATCGAAGTCGATTACACCCACGTCTTCGACCAAAACTATTCTGACTATCAGAACCTTTTGGTTCATTAACGTTATCATTGTTGACACCGGGAATTGCTTCACTGCCGCTAATTGGTTGAGAACGAGTCTTTTCATCATCAGTCGTTTCACTACAAGTGGAACTCCATTGAAGATCTGCTTCCCCAGAAGGTGCACTGCAGACACCAGAAAAGTCTTCTTCAAACATAGGATGATGTCCGTGGTGTCGTCCTCCACCACGACCAAAAGCTCTGAATCTACCATTTCTTCTTCTATGATGATATGGCATATTCAAAGCGTCAGCGTCACACGTTCCGGGATAACTACAATCATTAGCCTGATAACCTCTGTGACACGATGGACTAAAGGGAGGACCAGGACGTGATGGATGGGAACAACTTGGAGAAGAAGGGACTTGAGGAGGTTCATCAACTTGAGGACTGATACAAGAAGGAATATCGGGAGTAGATTCATTCTCTGGTACATTTACATTCTGAGATTTCTCCGGAGAAGGGGTGTTTTCAGAGCCATGATGACTTCCATGGTGTGGATGCTCTTGAGAAGCGTAATATTGAAAGTGTTTGTCGTGATGGCGGTGATGGCGATGAGGTGGACCAGGGGGAAAAGGATTTTGGGGACCAGAAGGCCAACCATAAAATTGTAGTTGATAAGGGAGTTGGCCATGGTGATGATAAAACTCCTGAAAAGGAGGAGGAGGTGGAAGATTCGAACCACCGGCATGAGGGCCACCATGATGATGACCATGATGGCGCCCGTATCCTCCCATACCATTCGAAGGTTGGTTCCATTGGCCACCAGGGTACTGAAACCAAGGATCCCCATGAAATTCATTCGAATTAGGGTAATAATACTGGTGATGGTGTTGTTGATTAGACATTCTTATTTTTATAAGGTAACAGAAAACAAAGGGGATGATGAATAGAAAACGAGAAAAAGTGGCGAGAAAGAAAAATAAAAAAAAAAAAACTGGAAATGTCCCGCATTTTATAGCCTTGTGAACTTCGCTGGAAAAATCGAAAAATAACGTTAGTCTTACGTCACAGCCGTATATGATTACCTCAGCCATAGTATCACAAGGCAGAAGGGGCTCAGGCACGAAAAACACTATGGATAACAAAGGGTTTACTGTAAATTGATTGGACAAAAATGATTTGATACTGTGAATAATCAAAGAAACATATATTAATTTTGATGTTAAACATGGTTGTCTAGTAGAATTTGCCACGTACATCAGTAGAAGTTCTACTCTTCTATCATGATGATAAACTGTCATTCATGTATCATGTTTCTATTAATACTAGTGACGCCCTAAAAATTACCCCAGTATTGATTATAGGCTTTGCTAAATTAAACGCCCAAAGTTACATACACAGACGTATTCTGAGACAATTACTACTTTCTTCTCATTAAATCTTCAATAATAATTGCCTAATAGTATTGAAATTTGCCACATTAAACATACCCACCTACCTAGGGATGTACGTATCAATACATTATATATATTTTAGTTTCAGATTTCTAAAAAAAAATAAGGTAGATGATGATACTGTGTTGGTAGTCTCCAGCATGTATTATCTCGTTTTTTTTCTCATTCTTTACAAATAAACGTGTCTACAATTATATACTATTTTTTATTGTACAAAATTAATATCAAAACTATCTCTTCACAATTGCACACTTAATCATTTGATTTAATTATGTATTTTTATGAATTTATTTATTATTTACGCTAATGACATCAATAACTCTTTCAGTAACTCTTTCCTTTTTTTAAAAGTATCTTTTTCTTCAATTGTTGCTGAATTCAGAATCTCTTTTTCAAATAGTGGTTGTGAAGCAGCACCAATCAAATTTCCTTGCAAAATAGTGTCTTCCAATGTAGTATCTTTTTTAATCTGGTTAAGTATGCAAGTAAATGCTATCAAGACAGGTGTTTCATCGGAGAGGAGACCTTGTTCATCGACAGAAATCACTTGAGTCAAAGTAGCATCACTGATTCGTTTGACTTGTTCTGAATTAAGAGGATATTTATCGCCAGATTTAGTATCGGAAAGAGAAATTTTTGATATTGATGATTCGATACCAGAATGCTTCATTAAAACATCTCTTAATAACCGAATGGTTCCTTCACGAACTTTGGGATAGGGACAGAATTCGATTGTGTCCAATAAATATTCAGTACGAAGACGTTCGGTATGTAGGGATAAAAGACGAGCCATAATAGAAAATAAAAGCTCGTAAATATTTTCATCATCACTAGTATCAGCCATATACATGAGCATTTGAAGATAGGATGTAAATTCATCCTCAGTTACTAAGTTTTGGACTTCGCTTGACGTGAGCTTTCGTGTAATCCAGAGTGACCAGAAACTAAGTGCATCGAATACACCAGCATTAGGACCTTCTTCAGAATCAAATAGAAAATATTTTGTAAGTTCAATCAGATCCATGAATGTTATTTGAAGAATGCTAGGATTTGAACGATCTTGGAATCTGGTAGCAGCTGCGAGTAAAAGGATAGTTTCTTTAGGCATTGGTAATGGAGTTTCTTCATTGGACTCAGTAAAAACTTCAGGATTTGAATCATCAACGTACTCTGCAGTAAACTGAATTAGATCTTTAAATTCTTTTTCAAGATCAAATTGAAAATGGTTCATTAAACATGCCATGAGTAGACACATTTGATCTGATGCAACTCCAAAATTTGTTAATGTATAAGCAGTGTTTCGAATTTCAGGATCCTCTTCAAATGCAACACCTTTCTTAAATTGTATCATCAAACGACGAGCCCAACTACAAGAGCATTTTCGAAAACAATAAGTAATACAATTCGACCAGAAACCTATCAAAACATTTTTTTGTAATTCGTTTTTCCATTCAAATTCCTCCCAAAAATGGTAGAATCGTTTGATAATAAAGCTAATTGAACGTCGTGATAGATCATTTCCTACACGCTCAATGCATGCCAATACACCCACAACGCTAGCAATAAGTACAGCATCAGTACCTACTTCAATAATACCATTTTGTAAAATCTCCCATATTGAGGCAAATTTCAACTCCCAGAATCTATCAGGTACAAAAGATGGCCGACCTTCCAATTTCTCGATTCCCATAATATTTTCATCCTCCAATACTTCCAAACAACTGATCACCAATTCAGCAGGATTACCGTTTTTCCTTAACTCCTGAAAAATCTTGATCAAAGGAGAAATGCAGTTCACATTGTCCAGGTCCTCGGTTCCTTCTAGAAAATCAAAGTGTTTAACTACAAAGAAAGGGATCAGACGTTTTGGCAAATCCCATCCAACTGCTTTGGTAATACTGGGATTTTCCTGAAGTGTCAGTAATAGAGCTTGAAATATAGAGTCCTGATCATTCTCGTCGAATGATTTGGTTTTGTCGAGAAGAACTTCCAGTAGGGTCGCATAGGAGATATAATCACTGTTCTTTAACACTGATTCAGTAGCAGAATGTAGCGTCTCAATGATATCCTTTGCAGAGGGTTCTGCCAAAGGTTCTGCCAAAGGTTCAGGATCTTCAGATGACATTCCTCAGTGCTTTATATAATAAACATGTTCAAATCAACACACAAAATCCCCGAAATCAGAAATTTCATATCAAGTAAATAGTCACGTGTAATAATATAAAAACTGACATAGGACAAGAGACTTAAGTCTTATTTTTATTAGTGCCACGCTTGGTCGACATAGGCAAATATGAATGTTTCTAATACCTGTCCTATTCTAAATTTTTCTATGACCCCTTCTAACTCTTCTATATTCCTTCTATACGTTCTATATTCCCTCTGACCCTGTTTCCCCATTGACCCCTTCTATATCTTCCTATTCCCCCCACTGACCTGCCAATACCCGCTTTAACCCCTCTGTAACTATAAGTTTGGGTACTTTTTGTTCCAAATTCCTAATGGATTGATAAAATGAACTATTTCCTTCTCTTTTCCACATTTAGTACTAGAAACTTTTGTCATTTTCATGCCAATTCTATGGATTCAACTGTTGAATATTGTGTTGTAGGTACCTTTTGTTCAGCTTTTCCACAGCTTAAAATTCAGGGTTAGGCCACGGTTAAGGGTAATTCTCAGGGTTTGGTTCAGGGTTAAGCCACGGTACACAAAAGGGTACCAAAATTTGCGCTATGTAATTTCAAGTAGGTGTTTCACACACCTCCTACTATCATTTACACCCTTTTGATATTGTCATCCTTTCCATAGAAATAGCATTTTCATTATACCAGAAATGTCTGAAAAATCAACCAGAATTAGCATAGACATTCTAAATGACTCGTCTGTACCATATGAGTCAACACCACCAACTATATCTACTCCTCCTCAAGTTATTGCAGCGCCTGTTACATCGGCATCTACGACTACAACATTAATCTCAAATACCTCATTAGCACCGGCACCGACACCAACTTCTGTACCTACACCAACACCAGCGTCTGTACTAGAGCCTGCACCGGTATCTACGTCAACACCTACAGTAGAAGTCCTCCCGAATACTGTCGTAAAACCTAGCAATCCCACCATCTGCATTACAGTTCCTATGACATCTTCAAATGTGATAATTGACTTTCTTCAACTTGCAGAGCAGAAATATGGTTCGTCTGTAGTGCGACCACCGGTAATTTCATACTCTGATTCTGAAGAAGAAGAACGACAAGTTATTGCACACCAAAAGTCTCGTGCAAGAGTCGAAGGTAAATATGACTTGGACGATCCTTTTATTGATGATTCTGAAATGCGATGGGAGGAAAAAGCGGCATCTACGAAAGATGGATTTTTTGTTTATTCGGGTCCTTTAGTACAGGATTCTGGGGTAGTGGGAGATAAAAAGGATACTGAATCAAATTCAACTAGTGCAAAACGACCAGCTGGTAGAGGTAATGGAAACTCAAGTAATTCAGGATCAGTGTCGAGGAAAGTTTCAAAAAAGAGTGAATCTCATACTAGTGCAACAAATAAAAAGTCGACTTCCACTGGTAATAGTAGTAGTACTAATGGAGCAAATGGAAATTCTTCTTCTAAGAAGTCAGGTAGTAATGGGGTGAATAAAACATCGTCCAGTACTACTAAGTCATCAAATTCAAATGGAGGATCTAAATCAAGTAATTCATCATCAAATTCCTCAGCAGGAGCAAAATTACCACTATCATCTTCTGCGACGGCGTCTAAATCATCAACGGCAACGAAATCATCATCCAAACATACTGGTAATTCATCAAATACGAAACTCACACCGAACTCCTCTAGTAATAAGTCATCATCATTAGGGGATAAACCTAAAGCTACTACTACAGCCAAAACAGTGGCACTACCGACCCCTTCTCTAGTTTCAAACACTCCTACACCTACATCAACACCCACAACAAAACCAACCAATGCATTGTCAGTTTCTCAATTAACTGAATAATTTTTCACCATAATTAAATACTTTTTTACAATAATTAAATACTTTTATTTTTATTTCCAATTAAATACATACAAAGAGATAATATAAATTATATCTTATCACATATTATTATCATGATTAGGTTTCCAATAAAAAAAGGCAACAATCTTATCGAAATGTTCAAAGAGAGTCGTGAGACTGAATTCTATTGGATGACTGTAATCGATATATTCCCTATTTAGTATGTATTGCAATAATAAATGTACACAAGTGTTGAAAAGCAACTTTGGACATATTAATTGTATGGAAAAGACCGAGGATATTTATTGCCTTCATTTTATCTATTTGCTTTTGTTGTACAAACCAGCCTACCTTTTATATTTACATACTTTCACATATATAAAATGGATGAAATTACAACTTTTTAGTCCTTGTGTATACAATAGTGAAATTCTTGGAGTGCGGACCTATATATGTATATATTAGCTTTATTTTGTTATAGTGTTTATGTAATTTTATCTTTATTTTTATTTTTTTTTTCTTTTTTGATATTGAAATAAAACTTTTGGGTTAGCATCATTATGTATGTTAGAGAACATGATTAGGTCTCGTACTTTAAAGCTAAGAAAAAAAAAAAAAAAAAAAAATACGGTGAAAAAGGTACCACTTTTCCCAACAGAAAACATTTTTTTTTTTTGTTCCTAATTCAATTTGATATCAGAGCAAAACAAAACAAGATATCCTTCACCCTCAATGATAATTACCAAAGATAACTTAAACTTATAAAATAAAAAGGTACTAATTTTTAATCAATCAATCTCGATTTAGATAATAATAAAAATAAATAAATAAATGAATAAAATAATAATTATTTATGTAAACAGTAGTACATGTGGATGTAAATATAATGAAATTTCGTAAAATAAATAATGTTTCAGAAAATGAAAAAAAAAAAAAAACTAATATTTCTTCCTCCAATCCTTTTTTATTTTATTTTTTTGCTAACTGTCTTTGGATAATTCTAGCCAATTCAAATTTTCACTAACAGGCTTACGTTACTTCGATGATTCGTCAGCATCTTCATTCAATTTTGTCGAAGCTTTGGGTTCAGTAGTTGGCGATTTAATAGCAATAGCGGTTGATGTTGAAGGCTTAATGGCGATTGGCATTGGAGGTTTAAGTGCAAGAGTTACCATCTTTTTCGGAGCTATAGGAATATGCTTAGCTTTCCCTGGTGTTGGTGGTTGAGAAATTGGACTAGTAGTTGATGATTTAGTACTTGGCGAAGATTTACTTTCCTTCTCCTTAGCAGATGCAACAGAAGCAGCAGCGGCAGCAGCTTCTTTCTGTTTAGTTGTGCTCCGATTTCTTTTCTTAATGACATCTGTTTTTAGTGATAATGGTCTAACTTCACCATGTAATTTCAAAAACAACCCACAAGCATTACATAACGGTTGACCTTCTGGATTTCTTCTCCAAAGTGGTGTTGTACGAGTGTGACAGTTAGTGCATTCAAAAGGAGCATCGAAATTAATGGAAGATGGGAATGAAGATTGTGATCCTATCGCTGCAGATGCTGGTGGTTTAAAAGAATTATTTGATCCAGTTGAGATTGGCGCCATTTTCATTATCATTGATGGGGCAGAAAATAGCTGGCCTGGTTTAGAGGTTGAAGAATGGGAATCGGTTCGAGCAAGTTTTGTTTTACGAGTTACCACACCTTCAGCGTCAGATGGGAGTGCTGATTTCATTGAATACGATCCTGTAACAGGTGAAGAAATTGCACTACTCATACGACTATTGGCATCTCCGTCATCCTTAACGTCATCGTCATCATCATCATCATCAATTCCAACTTCAAATTTCGCTGTTTTACCGGAATAGAAGTTAAACGTTAGGGAACTGCCGTTATTTATTGAATTTCTAGCTGACGAAGAAAAAGATTGTGAAGTTCGCGGAGTTTTCCGTTGTGGTGCTTGAATAGGTATTTTACGAGAAGACCCAAATTGTGTAGTACTTTTGGAATGCTGAAATGCGTGTCGTTGTTGTTGCGATAGAAAATTAGAAGGTTGAGTAGTAGAAGAAGGGTTGAGTAATGCAGATGAAGGGTTTTGAAGAGGAATGAATTTTTCGATATTTTGAGTTGGAATAAATTCATTAAAATTCATAGCTAACGAAGTTGATTTTTGATCTAGCTTGGGCATCTCCGAGGCAAAATCAAAATCAGAAGAAGTTGGAACAATGTCATATTTTGATGATGATTTGTCAACTCCATCTAAACCTTCGAATGCTAATGGATCGAGAGAAAACTGAAATGAAGAAGTGTTACTGCTATTGTTTTTTCCAAAAGGGAAGTTTGTATTCAAAGATTGTTGTTCTTGTTGCTGAACTTGACGAGATATTGGTAGTGAATAGTTAAAATCTGTAAAATCTGGAATTCCAGAAGGATCTAATTGAATATCCGACATCTCAACATCTTCCGGTGAGAGGATGGGTAACTGAGAAGGGTCAGTTTGTGGATTGATGTTGGTGTACAATGAATTCAAAAAGGAGTTGTCTATATTTTGAGAGGGTTGAGTCATTGTGAGTTGATTACTAGATGAAATCGTGGGTGCTGTTACTGACAACTGTGGGCTAAATGCTGCTGCCGACCGTTTCCTTGAACTTTGCACTCCTGCATTCAATAGAGGATCTTCAAACAAGGGCGATAGATCAGTGTTTGATTCAGGTGAAGTATCAGTTGGAGTAGGGTTTTGGCGGATGTTTAGATGAGAATCGAACTGGTTTGATTGTTTACGATTTAATAGTTGATGGTGGTTTGGTTTTCCAAACTTTGCATTGGGATTACTGGATAGCCTCCATACCAGGTTGTCCAACCGTGGTTTCTGTTGAAGACTGAATTGAGCATCTGAAATCATGGACATCAAGTTATTCTCGGGGTGTTGGAGTTGATGATGCAATATATTTGAATTTTGTTTTGTATTGTCTATAGAAGACAAAAAAGCTTCTGTGTCAAAGTTTTCTTGAAGAAAATCAACCGGCAGAAGATCTTCGTGATCATTTGTAGATGCATGTTGCGGAAGTATCCTATTGTCTTCTGAACTCATTGCATGGTATTAACACTCAGAACTTGTGTAGCCGTAAAAAAAAGCGTAGAGTAATAATCGCAGGGACCAAAAGGGGGAATGGGTGTCTTGTTTGTTAGAGAATAACTTTGTGGAAGTAGCGTTAATATGTGAAGGGAGAAAAAAAAGGAGGAATAAAAAAGTAAAGGAAAAAAAAATATCACGGGGAAAAGTTTAGTGTGGAGGACTACGCTGACTCATCAATTTATTTTTTGCTTGATTTCACCGGGTCTAATTCCAACAATCGGTTTACAGAAGGAAAAAAAGACCCGCCGTAGAACATTGCAGTCTTCTTTTAAATGCTGGCCATAGCAGAAGAAATCACTTCATTTCTTCTCACTGTCTGTTGGCAGCTAAAAAAAAGGCTGGCGCCGTTAAGTTCCGACGGACTCGGTTGAAAATTACTTGTTTAGGTAATTATAGCGTAATTTGGACCGACCAAATTTTGTATGTAGCAACTGTACATTCTACAGTTTCAATGCGGTTTTTACATATTCAAATGCCTTCATGGAAATCCCCGTAGATCAAAGTTTGCCACCGTCAATGATGCCATCTTCTAATCAAATCATCACCAACAATACAGCAGATGCTTCGTCCAAGGAACGCATTCGTGTCACTTGACTCTGCCCCGGATCATTCCGCCTATTTTTTTGTACGGAGCTCGGTACTTACTAATCTCAATGAGGTAATTTTATGCCGAGAAAAAAAACTTTAAAATGAAGGCTTTTGGGTCCATACTATAAATTCTGCGTTGTAGCATTTGTTCAAAAGCTGTTTATATTTTCAATCTTCTTGTTTCGAAAATGTCTTGAAGTTTAAGAAAAATTAATTCAAAATCTTTGAATCTTAAGAAATATTTGGGTTACCAGAAGAAAAATTTACTTTGGATTATGGTGTTAATTAAGATGTCGGAGTTAAGAAGTTTAAAATTTTATTAACATCTAAAGATTTATGCCCGATCGGGTCTCCAGTTACAGTTGGTGATCGCCATAAAAAAAAATTTTTTTTTTGAACGTGATGAAAACAAATAAAATCAACCATCCCTATAGTCATAGTCAATATGTAAATATTTAAATACAAAATCAAGTCTCTTGTTTAAGCCTAATAGGACTACTTGCAACTATTCTTTTATCACTTTGATATCTCTTACATGCCATAATTTCGCTTCTGCTACTTGTACACAATTGCGTTTGCTTCCATTCGTTTACTGGAGTTTCCACTTGAGGTTGAGGTGATAATTCAAAGTTTTGTTGCGACTTTAATGTTCGTGCAGTAACTTCCACCTGACATTGATCTCTAAGTGTAATATCATGTGTTAATGGCGGCATTTCGCGAGCAGTTCTAACAATCCAGTATGGATGATATAAATCTTCGTCAAGAATGCTTTTCTTAGATATATGTGAACAGGGTAGTCCAGTAGTTTGAAATGTGACTCCAGTACAAATTTGATTTGTTGCAACAATAGGATGGCTATTTGAACATGCTGAGATACGCGTTGAGCTTAGAAGTTTAGCATTGGAAACAAAAGAAACAAACTGCTTATTAGTTAACTCAACAATAGTCTTTTCAAATGTTCTGCTAGCCGTTAATAAAGAATTCGATACATCATAAAGAAACCCTTGCAATGCTGAAACAATCTCTATGTTTCTCGGTAAGCTTACCATTCCTAAATAGAAGTAATGATCTAAATAGAATTTCACAAGCCCTCGAGTCACATATGCTGGAAACCACTGCTCACTAACGTAATGAGTAAACTTTTCATGTTCCTTGTAATAATTCAAAAACTTTTCTTTTGCTTCAACAAATTCTGAATATGATGATGCACTGGTTATTCGGTTCCATCTACTTGTAAGAGATATTTCAAGGTTTCGAAGTTGTGGTGCAAGACTAAATGAATCTAATCGAGGATTTCTTTTCTTTAATTGTGACTCAAGAAAAGGACGTGCAAATGATAAAATTTTTTGTTGCGCATGAGAATGACAAAATATTAATTTAGTCCCTGGAAATATTTGGCGAAGCGATTTAACTGATATGTTGTTATATTCAAGAATAATTGTTTGTGGATCTGATAATGATGATGTTCGATAAAGGTGTGATAAACTTGTAAATATATAGTCGTATGATTGACGTGAATCCGTCAGTAAAAATCCTAATGCCACAAATATAGGGGTATTATCATAGCCAATCACGGAAAACGATACTGTTGGCATATCAAGTCTTGTTTTTTCATGACATTCAATCACTACTATATATCCAAACCTTCTCATCAACTCGGTAGCAGATTTATTAAACAAAAATACTCCGTTATTCTTATCAGAACCAGTCAGAAACTCAGAAAATCCATCTCCAGTTTTGGGAAACCTATTTGTCAATACTTCAATTGGTTCAAACTCTCTTGATCTATTAGCTTTCAATTCATTTAAAATTGAAGTCACATCTGTTTTCTTTACTTGTACTATTGGATCAATTGTACTCATAATTTGAATAACATATTCTGGATCTCCATGTTGTCTTACTAAATTAACCATTGTTGATCTATACCTGGCCATAAAACTTCTCCTGAGCACAATTGAATTAAGATACCCCTTTCCGTGATTATGATTTCCTTGATTCACAAAAATTTTCCACCTAGATGTCCATGCTCCTGAATCCTTATGTAGTTTCAATGTCGCCTTAAATGGACACTTCTTGCTTTCTCCTCCCCCACATTCGAAGCAAACACGATACTTGATACCATTCTTTCTTAATGTTCTCCCTCTAACAATTCCATATCCATGTAAATACCCATGTTTAATAATTTCATATTCTGCAATTTCTAAATTTTGAAAATACTCTCCATTTATTGGTGGTTTCAAATCCCAATCTTCACCGTCTAATTTAATGTCATTTTTGATGATCTCGGAATAATCATCCTCGTCGTCATCATCATCATCATCATCCAAATCATAACCTTCTTCTTTCGGGTTAACATGTTCTGGTAATATATGAAAGTTTGCATTATTCTCTTTATATTCTATTTCCTCTTTTACTCTCACTTTTGACATTTTTTCTTCGTCTAATTAATTTTTGTACTCGCAATATATAGAAGAACTAAAATTATTTTTAGAGAAGTTAAAAATTCACTCTGTCCCAATCAGTCCAAAAGTAAACAAACTCGCAATTTCCTAACCCACTAAATATTCAGCCGTGTTTACTTTCTTATTAATAGAAATTTAAACATCAACAGTGTTCTAAAAGAGTTACATAAATAAACAAAACTAAATTTTACCCACCATATAAAATAAGTTGTTAAATATTTATTTTTTTTTTTTGACGAGAATTTGTTTTAGAATTGTTTTATATGATGAAATTAACCGTAAAGTTGAAACTATTTACAAATGTATTTGCATTATTCGAAGCATCTGTCTACTCTAATTTTTGTATTGTTAAAGATGATATCTTATTTATTTTGAAAGAGTTTTCAGGTATCCAATTACAAAGGAATAATATCTTGCCTTTTATTTGTAGAAAACATAAGCCTTTAGATATATCTAAAAATATTTCCTTTATAATTTCATAAAAACTGATGAAAACAAAAAGAAATGCTTTTATGGTTCGTACAGAAATACAAATAAATGTTTTACTTAGTTTCATACATCTTCCGCATTTCTGATTGACAAGTAGTAGTAATATTAACCTAATAATAAAAAAATAATTTAATCCAATTTATTTTTGTCACACTTAAATAATAAGCTCTAGATCAAAAATCTAAGTATTGGTACCTTAATAATTTTAAAAAACTCAATTACCAACCTAAAAAAGCGTAAATAATTCTTATCTAGTTATAATTCTTTTTGATGCTAGTATTTTTTTTTTTTTTTTTTTTTTGATTTGGGTTGTACTTTTGGTATATGAAATTTATACATATGTTCGTAATTATATTATGTATTAAGGACAACAATTGATATTCTGTCTAATGATTTATTACTTTTTGCCAACGCATAATAAAGTTGGTATACATAGTAATGCCTCTGTTTCCTAAATGCATGTGTATGTACATACTTCATACAATTTAAAGAAAACCTGTTTTATATTTATTAAAAGTCATTTCTAACTGGTTTACGCATGAATTTATCTATAATCTTAAAAGCAAAAAAAAAAATAAAATAAAATAAAAACGTCATCAAAAATTTCAATTGTACTAGTAAGTGATTTGAAAAATATGTTTAAGACAAAAAAAAAAAAAAAAAGATTATGGATAGATGTACAATTATTCAAACATTTTGACGCCTTTGTTCTATATCAGTTGCATTGTCTATCTGTTCGCACACATGTGATTATGCGTATGTTCCTACATAAAAGGTATAGAGCGCATTTATGCTAGGTAACCTTATGAAGAGTCAACAATATTGTGCACCACCACCACAAAAATCACCGACGAAAATATTGCTACAATATAGTACATACATAGCTAAAACATATGTATATAACAACATACATATATATAAAGCTGTTTTTCTATAAATATGCAAGATTCATTCAAAGTATTTATATATGTATAAAATATATAAGTGTATAAAGAAAGAAGAAAAATAATAATAAAGCAGTTCTCACAATGTTTCATATCCATGATCAATATCAATGACTCTTTCCTTATACATAGCCCACTGTGTCATAATGATCACATCAAAAATTACAGTGCCAGCAGCCCCCATTAAAAAAGGAAGCTCATTCAACAAAAATAAGCCCTTTGAAATTCCGGCAGGAGGAGTTGCTAGTAAAATAGATAATGTATATGTGACATTACCACTAAGTGCTGAAAGGAACAGTAAAACAGAAGTTCCATGAGTAGATCTACGGCAAAAGTTGGTGTAAATCTGTGGTAGACGGGAAGTAAGGTATAGTCCGGCACATAGATAAGAAATGGCAGTTCCAAGCGTGTACCAAATATCTGAGCCAGCAGTTGTTGATGTAATACCAACAGGAGCAGCGTAGGCTTTGGAGAATGAAGCTAAGAATGAAGCGGTTACCATTCCTTTCATATTACCGAACGAAGCAGCTCTTGTTTTTGGAATCAATAAAGGAGCAACTTCACTGACTTCTTCATCAGAATCTTCTTCAATTAACAACCCACCTTCTTCCTCCATTCTTTGTCGCCGCTGAGCCTTAACAGTGTAATACCAATATTGACCGCCTAGCACACAATCGACCATCAAATAATAGGTGGCTAGAGCTCGTTGAAATCCCAGTTGGCCAGTTAAGACACAGCCAACGAAATTGCAGAAGTCGCCTAAGAACCAGATCCCTAGAAACCCGAGTGATAGACCATCTACGGAGCCATTTTGGAAGTTTGTGACGACCTGTGGTAGCTGTGCAAATAACCAGGCGATTAATGAAATGTATCCTGATATTTGCGATGCGTTCATACTGGCTGGAGATTACACAAGGAACGAATGAAATGCGAATATGAAAGGTGTGAGACCGTACGTAGGAATGAAGAAGTGTCGATGAAGAGGAAAGAAGGAAAAACAAAATGGGATTTATTATCTACATTGTAGTGTCGGTGTAATTTCAGTCCACCCTTCCGCTTTTGTGGGAAAGATAAGGAGTTCCGATGATGTAATGCACAAAGCACGTGAGATCCAGGGCCAGCCTTCGGTATCACGGGAAAAAGGAAAAAATTTCCCGTTTTGTTGTTTTTATGCGAAGTTGGAAATGCACCGTGAATACACTGCTGACTAATTGCTTATCAAATCATTAATAATAAGTGCGGTTGTCATGGAAACAACAGCATCATCATCCCTTGGTTCTATGGAATCGTCAAAGCGTTGGTGTTGCTGGGTTTTGATTGAATATAAACTTTGACGGACTTAACATTTCAAAGTTATTTTTATCGTCTTCAATATTGTCAAAACTAGATGCTTCACTAATCTCACTGATTTGTCGTCCATGTCCTTTGGCTGGGGGTGTTAAATGCATTGAATCCTCCAGTCCAGTATTATTAATTCCCGAGTATTGCTGCTGTTCTAATTGATGTTGTTCTCGTAACTGTAGCATGTATTGTGGATCATAATGAGCTCTTAGCTCGTCTCTCAAAACGGCTATAATTCTATCTTTATGTTCAACTAGTTGCTCCAACTCTTCAATTCGTTCCTTCAGTGCTTCTACGCTATTATCATCATTGTTACTAAAACTAGCCATCGATGCAAAACTAGTAATTGAATTCTTTATCCTTCGTCGTTTCGAATGGTGATTTCGTGAAGGAAGAGATGAAGCCTGAGAAAGTTGACGTTTCAACTGTTCTGCAGCAGATTCTTCTTCAATCTCTTCTTCCCGTGTGGTAGAAGGCTTAAATGCAACTTTTACTGATTTGAAAACTTTTCGAAACATTGCTGCTACTAATATCGATAATAAACTTTGAAGTAGAAAAAAAAAAGTTCAATAAAAAAAATTTTTTTTTCTGATTTCTGATATAAATAAAGGAGAAGGGAAAACGAAGTAGTTATTTCATATGCAACTAGCTGTAAATATTGCGGTTGGTTACACTGCATTTTTAAAGGTTCCTCAATACAACAACCAAACTCTACGACATGACCATTGCGAAGTGGAGAAAGTTTATCATCTGTGGAGCTGGCAGAGAATTAAATCATCATGATATTATTTAGTTCACGTAGACTGAACGTCCTATAGTACATGATGTACTGTTCAGACCTAAATATCTACATGATACGTACTAGTCCCACTTTGTCCCAACCTGGTGTAAACGAATTGCCTATTTTGTCCTGGGACTAATTTTTTTATTCATTGATTGGGTCCAGGGACTTATTGAATTAGCTTTAAATTTGAAACTTTATACAAAACTTTTCCAACCTTACACAAAGACACAACTATCGTATAAAATTCACATACATTCTATGTATATAGCAATATACATCCATATGTGTCATTTATATTGAAATTCCAAAGGAATTTTCATATTTCTTGTATCATAAATTATCAACCACATATTAGATTCAATATTAATTTCAACAATAAATTCCGTAGTAGTTGGCATTGATGGTTGGAATAACTAAAAGTTTTCAATCATAATACCAACTTCTAAAGAATCTCTTTGGGAGTAGAGTTTACCATTGAAAGATACGTAACACAAGTAAATTCATAGAAATACGTAATCCAGATTACGCATCGCCGTTAGACATGGTAATATAAATAAAATCAAAATCTTTCTCTCATATTCTAATTCCTGAAATTTATTTTTTTTCTAATATATTTTCATTACTTTGACCAACGACAATATCAATTTGATTAATATCAGCTGAATGACATTCTTTTTCGTAATGTATCCTGTAGTTTTATGAAAAAAATCTTTTCATTTCAATAGTTCTATTTTTTTTGTGTAAAATATTAACCAGTAAATAATAAACGTTTAGCGAAGTTTACGTATTTATTACGGATTCAGTACATCTATTTTTACTTATATAGATACCTATGTAGATAGACAGACAGACAGGAATGTAAACATACATGATTCTCGCAAGTAATACAAACATTTATCATTCATATGTTCCTACATATTGCACCGGGGTAAGGGTTTTATATTATCTTCAAGGAAATGTTAATTGCAAAATATCATGTAATTTTTCTTCTTTCTCTCGAAGACTTTTTACTTCACTTCGGTGAACTTTCCTGCACTAATACTAGTACAATATGGAATCTTTTTTATCCCTTTCTCCTCCGCCTACAGCAACATCACCACCTTTGTTATCTCCAAGTAGTAACAACAACGTAGGGTCTTATTCAGTCTCCAATACAACAATCAACCCGTTATTAGATCCTCTTCAACAACTTCAACAGTTGGATCTACTTTCTTTGGTACAAGATCTAATGATTCGAGTTCAGACAGACGAAGTTACAGCAAAAACGGTTGATAATGAAGCAGGTAGTATTAGAGCACGGATATGGAATGCTAAAACATGGGTATCTGAATTAGAAGATTATGAGAAAGTAGATTATGAAAGTGAAATTGCAGAATTAGAAAAGGCAATTGACAAGAAAAAAGAATTATTGAGAAAGTTCATGATGGTAATGGATCAGGAAAGTATTTCTGTGAAAAAAGAAGAATCACCTATGCAAGTTCAACAACCAATACCACAACTCGCCGTCACTCAAGATTTTGAACATGACGAAATGCTCGTGGATCAAGATGGATTGTTTGGAAATCATGAAGAAGAAACCAAGAAATTATTTGATGAACAACCTAAGGGGTTCAGTGAAATTAAATCTGAACAACCAGAACCACAAAATGAACAAATTATTAAGAAAGAACAAGAGGAACCAAAGAATGAAGATGTTAATATGATGGACATAGATCTGGGTTCATTTGATAGTTCTTCTTTTAACTTTGGATTTTGAATATTCGAAACGAAATTTAAATGAAAATAAAGAAAAAAGATGGGACAAGAAAACTTCAGTCTAACTTTGAAATGATAGTACTATTTATATTTCTACGTTTTCATTTAACCTCGATCAAGTCGCACTTTCAGGGTATAAATTGTAGGGTGCGTTATTTGTTGTTTTGGACGTCTTGACATGATGGTGGATTATTTCTTATGGGTATTGAATACGTGTATATAATCCATGATATTCCAGGTGAAAAACCAGTTCAATACTTTGTTTTGCAGTGGACTTTAATCCTGATATTCCAGGTGCAAAACCAGTTTTTATTACTTTGTTTCGCAGTGTACTTTAGTTCTAGTTACCTACATACCTACTTACCTAGGTAGCTACGTAGGTATACATACTATTTACCATATTGTAACATAAATGAAAATATTTATTACAGATACAATGACCTATTTTCACTATCATACAATATAACAGTGACTTTATCCTTGTTTTCAGGTACAATTCCACTTTGAAACAAAAGTCATCGTGAAGAGGCATACATATACTAATGACTCCCTGTTTATGACAATATCCATGGCGTGAGAAGTTGGAATCACCAAACATAAAAGTAGCCAAGAAGCAGCAGTTTTGGTTACCCTAACCCACTGCAAAAAACCTGGGGTAGATAGAAGATGATGCCACACAGAGCATACAGAAATTGGGTTGCAATAAACCTAAGAACATCATTCCTACTAGAAGAACAAGAATCCCTGTCATTTAAATGCTATATGCCCAATTTGACTAATAGCCCATTGCCTTAAAAAAACAATCCTACCCAATTCCTTTCCTTCCTAAAACAGGAAAGATCTCTAACGTGGAAAAAAAATATCCCTGTAATGATCTCCTTTTATTCTATGCCTTCTTCTTATTTCTTCTTTACTATCTTTCGCCGCCCACTTTTCTCTTCAACTACTTTAGCTATGAACAGACAAAGAACCTACTCCTACGTAGGTCCAAGTAATACCTTCAAGAAGTCGCACCCGAATGCGAAACGGAGAGGATCACTTGACAACTTCACCACCCCAAAAGAATTCATTGTCGATGTTGATAAGACGTTGAAACAATTGATGGAGGCAGAAGACACTGATGGTGATTCTCAGATTACAATTCAAGATGTTGGTCCCAAATCTATCAAACTGGGCACCGTCAACAGTGATGGCTTTAACAAGACAGAGATTAGAGGAACCTACATGCTTTCGAACCTGTTACAAGAACTAACTCTTGCGCAACGAACCGGAAAGAGAGTTCTAACAATCAATGAAAATCGACTTAACGAGAATCCTGTTTCTAGACTTAAACGTCTGATATCTGAAAGATACTGGCCTGCTCTTACTAGAAGGATTGACAAGTCCATGATTAAATCAATCGCTACCGATACTAAGGATAGAAATAACAACGGCCGATCGCGGATCTATATTCCTTACAATGAGGAAGAGCAGTTTGAATATTACTCTGAACTTGCAAAGGATCCTCAAATCCCTTTAGATGTTGTCAAACTTCCTGAAAATATCACTCCCGAATGGGTCAAGAGTGTAAATGACAAGCCTGGGTTATTGGCATTAGCTATGAAAAGAAATCAAAAAGGTGAGCTGGAAGGGGTGTCGTACGTAGTCCCTGGAGGACGTTTTAATGAGCTCTACGGATGGGATTCTTATATGATGGAAATCGGACTTCTAGTCGATGACAACGTTGATTTAGCCCGAGGAATGGTTGAAAATTTTATCTTTGAGATAGACCACTATGGTAAAATTCTTAATGCAAATAGAACTTATTATTTATGCCGATCTCAACCACCATTTCTCACCGACATGGCTCTACTGGTGTATGAAAAAATTTCACACACTTCTGACTCGTTGGAATTTCTAAAAAAGGCGATTGTCACTGCAATCAAGGAATATGAAACTGTGTGGATCTCAAAACCTCGACTGGACCCCAAAACAGGGCTGAGTCGATACAGACCTGATGGATTGGGAATTCCTCCTGAAACAGAACCTACACACTTTGAACATCTTCTTGCACCCTACGCTAAAAGATACGGCGTCTCATTCGAAGAATTTCAACGAATGTATAACGATGGAGAGGTTAGCGAACCTGAGCTTGACGAATACTTTTTACATGATCGAGCAGTTAGAGAGTCTGGCCACGATACATCGTATCGATTAGAAGGGCAATGTGCCGATATTGCAACCGTCGATTTAAACTCACTGTTGGCAAAGTACGAAGCAGATATTGGACACACCATTCGAACAAAGTTCAATGATAGGTTAGAAATGCCTGATGGCTCAATTCAAACTTCAGCTATCTGGGATAGACGATTGAAGCAAAGGAAAAGTTCAATTGATCGTTATTTATGGAATGAAGAAAAGGGAATGTATTTTGATTACAATACGAAAACAGAGAAGCAGCTTAATTATGTTTCAGCAACTACTTTCTGGACTATGTATAGCGGAGCAGCGTCACCAAGACAAGCTGCGCTCCTTGTTGAAAAAGCATTGCCGTTACTTGAAGAAGAAGGAGGTCTTGTTGCTGGAACTGAAGAATCTCGTGGTCCGGTTGGAATAGATAGACCTAATAGACAATGGGACTATCCTTATGGATGGGCTCCCCATCAAATTCTTCTGTGGAAAGGATTAACACGATATGGTTATAATGACGAATGCCAACATATGGTGTACAAATGGCTATATATGATGATACGGGCGTTTGTGGATTATAACGGTGTTGTTGTTGAGAAGTACAATGTTACAGATCTCAGCAAGAGTCACAAAGTTAATGCAGAGTACGGAAATCAAGGAGCAGATTTTGTTGGAGTAGCAACAGAAGGTTTTGGATGGGTCAATGCATCATTTGTGTATGGATTAACTTTCTTAAATTTACATGCCATAAGAGCATTAGGGACGTTAACCCCTAGTGAAGTATTCTTCCAATCAGAATTGCTTCAGGAAGAAAGTGGAGCTAGTAGTGGTGATAGTTTCTAAAATAAACTGTTTCTATTTGGGTTGGTACGAATGTGTTTAGATGTTATTATTTTTTCTTTTTGAATCAGCTAGTTACTTTGTTTTCTAGAATTGTAATCAATGAATTTATCCTGCAATTTTAAATATTTTTCTTCTTCTTTTGCTTTTTCTTAGAACTCATTAATACCATAACACTGTATATATATATATTGTAAAAATAACATGATGAATTTCTTGAGTAAATAGAAGTCCCCCTTAGGAACTGATAATTGTGATGGTCATTTTCGATGATTTATTCCCAGTGTGAACAAATCTATACTGAAGGATACAAGGAGATAACTGGAGTACAGTACAAGATATTGAAAGGAAAAAGAGAAAGAAAAAAATCTGTAGAGTTGATAAAGCATAGATTCCTTACCGATCTTCTACAATTATATCATTGTTTGTTTTGATTCCTTCTCGCTATTACATGAATCCGGCAGCAGCAGTATTCCATGTTGAAATGTACCTGTCGATGGATTTATTGAATCTAACACTTCGTATTTCGTTATCTCTTTCATCGTTTCTAAAAGGGTTACATACGTAACTGACATACGCTGAATGAATAGATCGAAACGTCTATTTCAATTAGTTAGTTGTCATTAAATAGACTCGGTGATATGATTACATACCGTTCGCAAATCAAATCTGACACCTTCTTGAGCATTTGTGCCAACTAATATCTTAACATTTGTATTGGTTAAAATCCCGTAAACGGCAATTCCGTCGTGAACTAGAAGAAGGGCATAATCTTTAGGTTGTTCAGATGGTAAAATGTAGTCAAGCGCCATATGGGAAAGAAATTGGTACCGTAGAATTTCTTTGTCAGATTGCGTGCCAAAAGATTTGAAGAAGACTGGCGAGTTCTATCTATTGTCGGTTAATCGATTGGTTAATCCAGGAAATGATAATGGGTGTAAACATACAGCACTGCTAATGATAGTAACAAATAGAATGGACCCTGTCATGATGTGATGGGATATTTGGAGATTTTAATGAGACCCAAAGGGAAGTTGGTATTTATTTTAGTTTTGTGTGTTCACTAATTTTCTTCTTACATAATATTTATCAAACCTTCTTGAATCAGCCCTTCCACTTTTTGATTATAGACTGTTTTTCACGATCTTCACAGTTGCGAATTACAAATAAATGTTTAGATCGACACTGAATCTTTATTTCGATATTCCATGTCCTGGTTTAATAAAAGGTTCTTGTACTCTTCCTAACTGTATATTTTCTCATCGCAAATCAGACTTTCAATCTACTTCTACTGGAATAAAACCTTCCGGCACATCAATTAAACTATCAACTTCCGAATTAAAGCATAAAGAAGAATATTATGAAGAAATAGATGATGATAGTTATGAACCCGAATATATACCTCGACCTGCTAAAAAGCCTAAATTGAGTTATTTGAAAAAGTTTAGCTCCCAATTTTCAAAACCACGAGTACCCTCACCGAAAGCTCAAACTCTGGTTATTGAAAACAAGCCATTGAAGATTGAAAAAGATGTACCATTATTAGATGGACCATTACCTCCAGCACCAGGAAGAAGTAGCGTCGTAACGAAGACGAATTCGGTAGAAAACAACCCAATACAACCAGCTCTTGGTCAAGTGAAAAATCAAACAATAAATTCTAAGCAAGAAGAAGGCAAAAATAAAGATGATTCGGCAATAAATGTTACTCAAAATTCTAATTCTTCATCAATAGCATGTGATTCGGTCAGTTTGAATAATGACGACTTTACAGCAGGCATTTCAACTAGTGCGGGAGCTCAACCATCAATAATTGATCCAGCGATGGACGCAACTCAATTACCAGATACAATATGTTCAAAAAAAAATGAAGAGCAACTTAAAGTTTCTGAATTTCAAGGAGCAATTTCAGAATTAAAATTTGAAAGAGTACCTACTGATCTTGCAATAAAATCTAAAAATACAGATACTATCAAACCACAACATATTCCATCATCACCGACATTAGTTGCGCCATCAATTCCTGTTTCTAGTAAGCCAGAAGTTGATGCAGTTAATCTTGTACCGAAACCTTTATTAATTAAAGCACCCGCTACTATTCCAAAACGATTAATTTTTCTTAAAGCTATTCATACGGAACTTGAAAAGAAAAAAACCGACCTTCCCAAAAAAACTTCTATTGAACTTGAATTAGAAATTGCAAAGTCTAGCAGTGCTATTACCTATCCTCAAAAAATCAAAGCCTTAGTCATGGATATCAAAGCAGGTCGTATTGGAGACAAACTAAAAGCAGAGACTTCTGCTCAAAATATTGCTTGGAAGGAAGAAAGAGAGAAAATGAGGAGAGAAAAATTGGAAAAATTGGTACATTCTCGTGGAAGGTTAATTGCAAATGATTATAACATTACAGAAACTGTCCCTCGTAAGGTAGGTACTAACGAACTTATGAAATGTGACAGGTGTGATAATTTATACAATCCTTTCAACAAAGGCTTTCAGGGTAATTGCGTGTTTCATCCACAGCGTCCATCTTATAATTATATTTTGAAAAGAAAAGAATCTACGCATCCTTGTTGCCATGAATTAAAAGGAACTATTGGATGCCAAAAGAATTCTCAACACGTTTTTAAAACTGAAGATGCTTCAATTCTGGCTGGATTTATCCCATTCATTTCTACTCCTGAGAAAACTACCGACAAGACTTTATTTGCTGTTGGACTTGATTGTGAAATGGGATATACCTCATATGGTTTAGAAATGATTCGATTGACAGTAGTTGATTGGGATACAAATGAAACTGTTTTGGATCGCACAGTTTTTCCTGAAGGAAAAATAATTGATCTTAATACCTATTTCAGTGGAATTTCCGATATCAATGAGGGAATTACTGTAAAGGGAGTCCATTATCCTACTGTTACATTCAAAGAAGCCTTAGAACTTCTTTTCCAGTATGTTTCGAAATCCACAATAATTGTTGGTCATGGCCTTGAAAATGATTTGAATGTATTGAGATTGATTCATGATAGAATTGTGGATACTGCTATTGTTTTTAAACCTATTGGTAAAAAATATAGTCCATCTCTGAAAAATCTAGCTCATGAGTACTTGAATAGGATTATTCAAAGCGGTGAACATGATAGTGCTGAAGATGCAATTGCTGCCATGGATATTGTGAAGAATAAAATTGACTTTTCTGGTTGTAGTTTAGGTATGAATCGATTGAAGTTGAAATAATGTAACACCATTTGAAATATACCATAACAGTACTGTAGTTCTAGTTAGGTAATATAATTTTAGGTAACATTTAAAGAGTATATATACATACATGCATATGTATGTACATGGGATTTTTTAGGAAAATATCTCTACAACTTGGTTCAAATGTTGATTTATTGAACGTGTAGATTCCAAGCATAATAATCAGATCATAATTGACAATGACATCTTCACGTGCCGATTGTTAGAGATCTCCCACACCAGGCTTTTTGTGATTACCATTTTGGAATTACACATGTGTACACATGCATATTATATACCCAAAGAGGAAATTATTCTGAAAATGGAAAATATCTCCGGCAAGGCTGATTAGATATTGCAAAAAGCGCTGAGATAGTTGCACATTGGCTGTTGGATTTTATGTCTAAACACATCGCAGAGCACTTCGTACATTAAATCAAATGATGTATCCGATGGACTTTGACAATAAAGAAAAAAAAGAATCTTACAGTCACAGGTCTAACTATCACTACAGATAGACTTTCCTCATTGAAAATTGAAAGCAATTTGGAGATTACTACTGTTAATACATACATACCTAGGTACATACCCATATATGTATGTATGATTACATATGTGCATACCAGTACTTCAATATGAAGCGAACATCATCCAAATAAACCCACCCTGGAACATCACGACGATGGTGGAGCAGTTCCAAGTTGGAATAAAATGTTTTTTAGGTTCTCCGCATTTACAACCCCTACCCTAGTAATTTAATTTAACGCTAAACTTGATTTGGCTGTAATTGAATTTTACAAAGCAAATAGACCCCTCTCGCAATCCCTTCATCTTCCCAACCAACCACTTTCGCTACATAGTACTCGTTGCTTAGATTTTTGCTTATCTCTTACTTCTTGCTACCATTAGAATGTCCGAGTCGGTCGTTCACAGCGGTTATGTTACACCACCAAGTTCTTTCGACGATGACTTTGATTTCTCGCTATCAACCACCCCATCTCCTATCAACACTCTAACACCCGCTGATTTTGTCGCCAAAGTCAACGATTACTACTCTGCCCCTCTTCCTGACACTTCCATTATGTTTCCCTGGTTACATGGGATAGACGCATCTAATATAGAGCAACGCGCGTACTACAGCCCGAAGCGTAGCAAGATATCGCGAGGTCAGAAAGTTGACTCTTTCACGGTTAGGGATATCATTCCAGTTCCACAAAAGCCCCAAGTCGGGTCTCTGCTATTGGTGATTGCGTTAGATGGTGAAACCACTCAAGTCAAAGGCGCCGTTCATGTTGACGATGTCCTTCAGCGAAATGAACAAGGTCAACTCGTTGGTGCTTTCAAATATGTTGATCCCGTATCTGGAATCTCGTGTCGCAATCTTTTTGCCCAAGTCGCCAAATGGGCAACTATTTCTAATATCATCGTATACGCCACCGACCATTTGAACCACGCTGAACTTTACAAAACTGCTCAACTTATCGCTGATGCTCAAGCCGACCTTAAAGAAGATGGAAATTTGGATCTCAAATCTTGGTCTGTAATTGCCCAGCCGCACCAACTTGCTGATATCACTTGCCATTCAATGACTCTCGACGCTTTTGTGCAAACTGAAGCAATGCAACTAAGAAAAACCACCCAATCCCATGAATTGATTGACAATGTTTATGTGGGGAATGAAGATGATCACAAACAATTTGCAATAGATCACGCTCCGAATGTCAAATTGGTCGAGTGTAAAAGTGTCCCCGTCCCTACAATTGGTACTATGGATCAACATATTCGAAATGCTCAAAGAAACAAAAACACTCCAAAGAAGTTTGTAATTCCTGCAAAACCAGCTCTTGTTGATCCTTATTTATATGTCAATGTCTGCAAATATATTTACCTACTTAGCAAACATGGAAACAAGGTTCTCATCTATGCCAAACACCATCAACCTTTCGGTACTTGCATTTTAGCGTTAAGTTACCTCATGTATGCCCATGGATTTACCTTAAACCAAGCATCTGCACATCTTAACACACCATGCAAGATTCTATCTCATAACCATGACCTTCTCGAACATCTTCAATACTATCTCCCAAAATATTCACCTGTAATTGAAAATTCTGATTTTGGTAAAGTTTATGGTGCAGAATGGGCAGAAGACAAGCTTAACTTGATGAAATCACAACTTGTACCAGTCCCAAAGACAATGCCATCAAAAATATTTGATAACCTATATCTGGGATCAATTAGAGATGCTTTGGACTTTGAAATGTTAACAGTATTGGGGATTAATCGAATTTTGAGTGTAGGAGAGAAATTGGATCCTCCTGAATTGTTTGAGCATTTTCAAGTTGAAGATGTTTTGGACGACGGCGTAGATTCGTTAACTCCTCATATTTCCAAATGCCTTTCATTCCTGACTGAGGGAAATGGAAAAACTTTAGTCCATTGTCAACAAGGCACTTCACGATCTGCTGTCATATGTATGATGTATTGCATTCATGCACATTCTATGTCAGCTGTAGATGCATATATGCATGTTAGAGTACGTCGTACCGACTTAATTGTGCAACCTAATATGAGATTCTTGTATGAACTTTTTAAATTTGAAGAATCTCATAAAGGATATCGTGATGTTGACTGGCCCGTATTCTGCAGAAATGTGACATATTTGAATGAAAGGTATATTAAAAAAACCAACTCCTAGTTGTGTCTTACATGAAATGAACGATGGATCTATGATAATGAATTGATCAAGGTTCTTTTCACTAGTTATTTATGTCATGATTATTTTTATGATTTCATTATTTATTTATTGCTTTTACGACTTTTTGTGTTATAGCTATTCTCTTTTTTTTTATAAACAAATATATTTTATTTATTTTATTGTTACACAATTTAATATGAACAAAAAATAATTGACAAATTATATAAAATCAAATCAAATATACCTACCTATATATATAGATAAAATACCTAAATATTATATATTGGTGAGCAATTGTTACTATTTCAAACGTAAGTTTTGCGAGCTTAAAGAAATAAATTCAAGTTAGTAGAAAACAAAAAAAAAATTTATCATGGTTTTTTTTTTCTAATATAATTTTCAAATTTAATATACTTACATTGATAAAAGTAGAAATGAATCAATCCAACATGGATTAAAGACATTCCAATCATTAGACATAAATCCATAATTGAAAACCAAAATATTCTGTATTCTGTCGAATTAACAGTACTTTCATTACGTTTGTTGCGTACTTTGTATGAACTCATAAGTCGTTGTAGTTGATAAATTTTCGAATCAAGAGATTCTACAGCCTCAGACAATTTATCCTCTCCTTCCATTCCTTCATTGACAGGTACTCTAGCCTGAACTAATTCACCATTACTATTGTAAGTTCCAACACCTAGAATTGATTCTTCTTCGCCCAATTTATCCATAATTGTTCGTTTAGTTTCATCAGGTAAATCAACCAAAATTTCAATTTCTACTTCTTTTGGGTTTGAATCACGATTATAAATACAGAATTCATATTCACCTATATTTTCGACTGTGAACCCAAATTCTCCTTCTTGCGTTCCATGTTCTTCATAATGTGTTCCTCCTTTGGGTGACCTTACGTGAAGGTCAACAAGAAATTCACTTCCTCCAGAAAGAACTGCGTAGTAGAAACCAATTCGAGATCGCGATTGTGTTACTTCAGTATAGAGACATTGTACTCCATAGCTTTGTAGCTTGATTGTCACTGGAAGACCAAATACAGCAGAAATACTGTAAATCAAAATAATTAATAAACAGAAAAACATTTTTTTTCCAATATTTTAAAAGAAGAACACAATAATATAACAGGAAAATAAAATAAAAATTATATATATGAATTATATGGGCGTGGTAATTCTAGAAGGAATATATTTATATAAATGAATAGAAATTAGATTATGAGAAGATGGTAATTCTAGAAATAGTGCATGAAAAAAAAATATTTCGATTCAAATTTATAAGAAAAATGAACAGGTATCTAAAATATAATTAATTGATGAGTAAATATGTTACGTCGTAAAAATTATAGTAGTTAGATTATAAAATTCTTTTTAGCAAATACCTTTAACAAATATTAATTTTTGATTTTGGATGTCACATAATATGAATCTGGCAAAATGATGGTATATGATATATGAGAGCTTTTTACAAATTAATATTCACAGCAGTATAATTGATTTAAATTTTAAGAGTCATATTGTTTCGACGTGCAAGAATTGTCATACCAAGGAAACTAATTGCGTACTGCTGCAACTACGAGGATAAAGGAACAAATTGACGTATAACGGTAAGAATATCCGAGTATAATATTCCATCCATAAATTGTACATATAATAAATTAATTGTTATTAAATATTGCGCACACCATTGAATGTTGTTGATTCATGCGAAAATGTGATTTTCATGAATGTTTTACCCGTTTGAAAATATGAAAATTTTGCCGAAGACCCTAGATCATTGCATTTTCCATAATATTATATAATCATGATTTTTCCTTCGAAAATGCAATAATCTCAATTTTAATTGTCGCGACATCGAAAAATTACATATTTTCAAACAGGTACAAACATTACAGTATACTACACAATACATAAGAATCACATTTTCACATAAATCAGCATTCAGTAATGTAAAAATGCGGTATCCAATTAACAGTAATGAAATCCATTGTGTAAAATGCACGGACGTCAATACATGTATTCTAGGGATACCAGGTTTTTACCATTATGATATTTCTATTGGTTAATATTCTATTCAATTATTTACCATTGTAGTATTTGAATATTTTTATACATGTAATATACGCAAGTGATCATGAACTTCCTTTGTACAACTCAAAGAAATTATAAAGTTCAAAACTGTGACGGTATCATATTATTAGGAACAATTGTCCAAATATATAATAATATCAAAAAAGGTAAAGGTAAAGAAATGTGTTGTATTCCATATATTTTACACCTACTGTGACCTAGAACATAATATTTACACCACTACTACGCCCTCATCCTTACTACTATTATTATTACTGTTATTACTTCCCAACAAAACTCACTTCAACATGATAATAGTAATATAAGACTTCAATATCCCTCATATTACAAATATTTTGTCCTTTTTGACGCTTTTTACATCAGATTTTTGATTAGAACTCTCACAAATTTATTCATTATAAATCAACTTGATTTCAGAGCATATATACGGATTAGTTTTACAGAAACTCTTTGGCTATGTAAATTGCCTTAGAAGACCTGTTTTTTATACCAATTTTTATCATTACTTTCATATTACAACCCTTTTACTATTGAATACAGATTTATCTTATTTTTTGTTTACTTCTATCTTTTTTCTATCACTTAGAAATTCTAAGTACATTGGTTTATTTCTTGCCAATTTTGAAATATCCGACATACTTTATAGTTTACAGTTAATTAAACAAATGTATATTGAACAATTTGTGTATAAAGTTAGACAGAGTATGGACTATTTAGAAAACTACAATAACAATATCATAGTATAAAAGATGAAATCTTGGCTTATTTCAACAAATAAAATTCAATTCAATATCTACCCCACAAGCCTGCTAACGAATTGGGGTAGATGTGTTTTATATAGTTAACTATTTAATAAATATAAAATAACGTTTGTGTATACGCTTTGATTGTCTCTCCACAAAACCTCCCAAGCATATAGATCACAGTTAGTTAGTAAATAGTTGATAGTATTGTAATCTCCAAACACAAAAGATCACAGCTACAAAATAAATGAATTTAATTTCACCTGCCGAATATAGATAAATATGGCAAAAATAATAAAGCAAAAAAAGGAAAAAAAAGTGATGTCAAAAAGGTAGTGAAACCAGATGATATGACCCAAGTTGTTTGTTTTGATTTGGAACACAATGGTATGAAATAACTCTTACTGAAAGCAATAAAAAGTGTGCATACCTATAATTGTGTAACATCAAATTTACTTTATTTTTTATTGAATTGGTTTCAGCATCTTATCACTTTTTGTTTATCCTATGTTCCCATCTCCTCATAAATTGTAAACACAATTGGTGTTGCAGATATAAACCCCTGATACAGACCAAATGTAAATCGGTTTTACCAGATAAACCTGAATACCAGCACTAATAAGACAAGCAATGGTAGAATGAATAAACATAAATGTACAATCCTAGTGCACTTCAAAAAGAAAAAGATTTGCAATGACGTTAAATGATTTCTCTCCTAAATCATCAAATTTCATTGTTGATTTCAAATCTCTTTTGCTCTTTAAACTCAATCTACCAAATTCCCTCCCTCCCACCCATGTTTATTAACACAACATATAAGCAAAATCCAAATCAGGATTATAAGAAGGAAGAATGATAACCTTTCCATTATGGAATAAACAACAAAACAGCAGAATTAAAAAAAAAGGATGCCAATTATCGATGACTGCACAAACGCGTTCTAATTCGTATACAAATCTATAATGCGATTGTCTTCCAGACAATTCTAGTTCGTACAAGTGGACTTTTTGAAGTTCCTCACTTAAATTACCAATGTATACTTCTTGATCGTAGTTGGGATCTAATTCCATAGGAGCAAATCCAGCAATTTGGTTGTAGAAAACCATCATTGCATCAAAATCAGGATCCAACTCCATAGGTGTTTGATTATCCCACTGCCAATCCATTTCATCGCTTTCAAAAGGCAAATCATGCTGCTGGTTAATGTCGTTACTACCAGATCTTCCATTACCACTACCCTCACTAAGTGGAAACATAAGTTTCCATAAATACACGAATTTCTTAAATTGATGTAGGTTCATATCAGAAATTCCTGGTTTCAAAACCAACAAATGGTGTGGAAACCGGTTACGAAATACAGAGGTATCAAGTTGTCTAACTTTAGCTGTTGGATACTGAGCTGCCAATATTTGGAAATTTTTGTCCTGAACGAAAAGAAACATCTCTTCTCTCATCTTCCAAATTTCCTCATTATCCTGGGACAGACGTCCTTTGTGAGCCCCGCGACTACCTCTGTCACTTCTATATCCATATTCTCTTTCTTGAAATGAAGACGACATCTTTAACGATTCAAAACAAAATAATAATAGCTTTGTAGAAGTTACAAAACAGACAATTATAAGTTGTTGTGGGGGATAAAATGAAAAAGAAGAAAAGTGGGAATTCATATTGTGGATAATTACACCAAATGTACCACTACATTGACTTTGTGTGCCTGGGGTCTTGTTAAACCTTATTTACACATTTGTGTGTGGAACTCTACTCTCTCAACATTTACACATGAAAATAGCTACGCACATACAAAGTGGACAATCGCATGTACTAACGTACATGTCCTATATTCTATGGACTAACTCTGTACTAATAGATCGAGATATAAGTTCTATAATGTTAGATCTGTTGCCAGAGATGAATTGTAATTTTCCCTCACCTAATTTAGTAGCAGATCATCACCATATTTGTTGGTTCTTGATACAGTGATTCATGCTTCATATCATAATTGAGTTGTAAACTTTCTATTCACTCCATTTTCTTTAGAAATATATACAATTGATAGTGAAGTTTTTTATGGTCAACCTATTGTAATTCATATATCTTTTTTATTTATGAAATCATGTAAAATAGGAACCCAATTCCTAAAGTGTAGATGTTATTGTTTTGCTTCAAATGGAAAAAATTTTCCATATTTGTTTAAAGTTCAAACGTTTATTTGGTAAATGCTTTTTTGAATGGAATTTCTTTTTACCCAATATTTTAAGAAAGAAACAAATTTATCCTCTGCTGGTATTCTATTAAATATTGAAAAATCTCCTGATTAACTTTTGAGTACAGAACTATACTTTTTTTTATTAGGTAACAATTTCAATAGTTTCATTGATTACTACGGATATCGCAAGTTTTACTTATTATACACCATTTACTTACGAAGAACTACATAAATTTTTAGTTTTATTATGTTGTCAATTTTTATTTGGTAAAACTTATATTTGATATGTGTATGTTATTTGGGGTATTGCAATATCTAAAGCTCAACAATTCTTTGTGCTTAAGCAGTTTTAAAAGATAAAAAAATATTCAGTTTTATTTTGATTATTTCTTACACACAGTAGCATCATTCAATTCATCAACTTGAAATTAATACTAATTCATATAAAATCCGTCCAATTCACAAAAATGTTTTGGTTTTTCTTTATATTTATAATAGTATGAATGAGATTATGATTTTACGACCGTTAATACCAATTATATGTCATGTATGTGTATACATCTCTATTCATATAAATTATTTTATTCGATCAATCATCGCACAAATAATTTTTCCTATGTTTCTTTTATGTTCTTCTTGTAGAATTCTTTTGTAAGAGATGGACGAATTTTGTATTTTATACCAGTTTACCTAAATATGACTAATATTAGGCTGTGGTCCCATCAGCTGTAGGCTACTATGTGCATATTTAAATAATTTTCAGTACTAACAGTACTCAATTTCGAATATACTTTTCATCATATATGATAGTTAGTATTAAGGCTAAATTTTATAGTACTTATAAAAATAGTAAATTTATTTTCATTCTAGGCTTTATTTTTGGCCCAGAAATAATAGCAAGACGTTAAGGTAAGACCATCAATGTGACATTAATGTTACATTAGGATGATCAGCAAATAAATTATTGATTAAATGCAAAATAAAATAGTAATAGTGTAGAATGAAAATAAACAAATAAATATATAAAAATAATAAATGAATGAAAAATATTAACGAAGTAAAAAGCTTACTTTGCTCTAGGATCCATAATTATTAAGTCTAATATAGCCTAGCTTGTGTTGACCGTTTGCAACATTTTGGCGATTGAAGTAGGTAATATCCCCTAATTTTCAATTTATTGATTTTCACCTATGAGGTAAAAGTTATAACTTCCATCCCCAACTCGGATCTTAAATGATTCCAACATGCTTTTGCAACTATATGACCAATTATATCAATTCTCTCTACAAATTAATTAAAATCATCCGATACTTCTAGCGTCAAATATTTTCCCAACCGTTGTTCCAATCCGCAACCATTAACACAACTGCCTGAGTACCAAAGACATCTCAACATTTCTAAATTTTAGTTTAAAAGTCATTGGAAATCAAAGACACAAATAGTTTACAAACTGTAATATCATTTATTTATTGACAATATCAAATCAGCACTTTTGTTACCTGTAGATGGTATTAGTTAGTTTAAAATTAATATGAAAGTCCATAGTCCACAACATATAAAGTAATTATAGTAGTTATCTCAAAGATATTAACGTGCAATATTTATGTATGTTTTAGATACAGCTAATATATGTATCAAACAGTTTCAGATGTTTAATGTTTTTAAATAATGTCATACATATACATATCAACAAATGAAAATAAGATTAAATAAATCAATTATTATTACGTATATTAAATCTAACAAGCTTGAATCACTTAGTATTGCAAGTCAAATATAAACCAAGTGGAAAGCCCAACCAAACTTTGAAGGTTAAATTGAATCATTGTAGTTTTGAATACTATAAATATAATATGTACTATTCCTGTGCCACAATTATTATGACATTAAGACAAAATAGTTAAGGATAATATAAAAAATTCCTTAGTAATGAAATTGGGCAGTTTAATATCTTTGGATTTCTTAGTTTTTGAAGAAGATTTTTGAGGCATACTACTGTAAGATAAATTGATCGTGGGGCTAACTTCGATGTCAGCAATTGTGGTTGATGGAGTTTAACTACTAGCATATTGAAGATAACTACCAGTAACAGGTACAAAACATTTGTGATCAAACTTGGATTTTTCATCCATATTCACGGGTCTGGTAAATGTGTCACTGATAGGAGCAGTTTCAATGACAGGTATAAAGTGACTCACCATGAAGTCAAATTTATATTAAACATACAAGCTAGAAAACATTACCATAAAGTTTGTAATTGAAATAAAGTGAAGAAAAATTATTACGGATTGTCCTTACAAAACAAATTGTAAAGTAAAGTAAATGTATTGCATTTTTCTTTCTGACTGCAATAAAAATAAGTGGTAGTCAAAAAGAATATATATATGTTGGATCCCAATTTATATTTGCAGCGTTCATTCTAAAATAGTAGAGGTTTCAACACTTACCTTAACTTGGAACATACGAAGTAACAAGTTCATTTTGTTTTCTCATGGAATGTATAATAATAAACCTATATTGTCAGTGGCTGTAGTTCTTTGTTGTCAGAATTTACGATATGTGCACTTGGGACATGTATGTTGTTTTTGATATTATTTATAGATTATTACTCTTCCTATTTATCTGAGTCATGTAGAATTTATATAATTTGAAGAGTCTTAAATTATTAATCGATGTCAAATTGATATTATTTTGTGTATTGGGTGTATGTTCAAAATTAAGTCACAAATGAGTTTATAAATTTAGTCTTAAAAGGTTGAAATTGGTCGAGTGTGTTTTTAATATATAATAGAATATATTTCCTTTTCTCATATAAGGGATAAAAAAAAATTTCTTTCCAACAAGCTTTTACTAAATGGACATTTCAACGTTAAACGGATTTGGAAATTTTATTCCATTTGGCGCATAATTCTTTGGAAATATACACCTTAACGATTGGATTCCTATTTTATATGATTTCATAAATGAACAAGATCAAGGAATTACAAAATGTTGACCAACAAAACTTTCACTACTAATCTGTATATATTTAAAAAGAAAATGAAATGTGTATAACGAGCAGAAAGTTTGGAACTCAATTCTTATACAAACCATGGAACAATATATATCAAGGATCAACAAAAATAATAACAAGTTGATCTGCTAATAAATTAGGCGAAGGAAAAATTACAATTCATCTCCGGTAATATATTGAACTATATGAATCTCATTTCTGAATCCAATTGTAAATATGTCCTTAGTCCATAGAATATAGGGCATACAAGTTAGTACATATGGCCTACGTATGCGTGTAGGTATTTACATAAGTAAATTTTGAAAGAGTTAAGGTCTACACACAAACAAAAAAATAAGGTTTGACAATGTTAATACTACAGGCTCCAGGCACACAAAGTCATCGAAGTGGTATATTTGGTGTAATTATCCAAAATATGAGTTCCCACTTTTATTCTTTTTCCTTTTTCCCCCCCGCTACAATCTACAATTATCTTTTTTGTTAACTCTACAAAGCTATTATTATTTTGTTTGAATCATTAAAAATGTCTTCATCATTTCAAGAAAGAGAATACGGGTATAGAAGTGACAGAGGTGGTCTTAGGGCTCACAGAGGACGTCTGTCCCAGGGTGATGAGGAAGTCTGGAAGATAAGAGAAGAGATGTTTACTTTTGTTCAGGATGGAAATTTTCAAATGTTGGCTGCTCATTATCCAACAGTTAAAATTAGACAACTTGATCCCTCTATATTTCGTCCCCAGTTTCTAGACCATTTGTTGATTTTGAAACCAGAAATTTCCGATATGAACTTACACCAATTCAAAAAATTTGTAAATTTGTGGAAACAAATGTTTCCGCTAAGTGATGGGGGTAGTCATGTGTAACAGAAACATACTCGAATTTGCTTTATATATGTACCTCACTTTAGTGATGATCGTTTTTGAACAGAATATCAATCAATAGAAGTTTCACATTGCTCAAAGCCTGATTGGCAATTCTTATAACAAATGAATTTATCTACATACTTTTTACATACATTCTATATCTACTGTCATGAGACTATTACGTTTAGTCCAACTATTTAAAATTCCAATTTGATTTCACAACTTCATCACCATCTATTGATTTCATAAAAAAAAGACAAACGTAAATTGAACGCATTACAAAGAAAAGAAATTGATAATTAATAATGCAGTAGCATATCCTAAATTCTCTATTGTTGCAGTCAATATCTTTTGGTATACATGATTTGATTTTTGATATAGCATTGTCAAGATCGTTTGATACATATATATTTTAACATAAAAAAATTGCCTGTCTCGTCGCATTTATTTTTATAGAAAAACATTATCCAATCCCCACAACACTTGATCTTTTTTTTTTTTTTTTTTTTTTTTTTTTTTTTTTTTTTTTTTTTTTTCAGTATGATGTACAGAACACCCATCTATATTCCACCATATTTGGAATGTGAAGATCTATAGAAAGCTAAACAAGTACAGAGCACTAATCTTTTATGTCAATTTTTGCGTTTGTAACAAAATTTCATAAATTGCAAAGTTCAGCACGATATATATATATCATAACATTTGAAAGTATTTCTTCACTACATATGCATATCTACTATGTTACCCACCTGTAGGTATTAATGTA